>JAHDVF020001534.1:0-76329 GCA_022606425.2 Lepidostoma basale
TATAATCTCTTATACAAATATCAGTTACAAATTTGTTTCGCCTTGCGAGGGCATTTTCAAACTGAACCTAGTCGCCAAACAATGTGTCCTTATATTGATTTTAAAGAAATTAGAGTGGGGGAAAGAATTTATATAATGCAAATCGAAGGGGCCATTACACTAAACAATTTGAGGTTTTTCCACGAACTGATTAGCCATTTGAAGAATTTATATAATGTTAGTAGATGGGGTCATTAAACTAAACAATTAAGATTTTTCTAGGAACCAATGGGTTATTTGGACCTAGAGAGATTAAATTTATTAAACAGGTGAGTACTTGATTGGGGTACCAGCTCTGTAACAATCCATTTTTAATCGTTATTACAAACAATAAATTAAACACAAATAAAAACAGTTAGTAGAGAAATGCAATATGTGACAATACAGATAATTTAATTTAATTTAAATATATTTAGTAATGGTGAGGAGAGGATGTTTGTCTGTTCATTAATAAGCTGAATGTTGGGGTTATTTAAGGTTTTATTAATTTCTAATTGTTCTAAAAGATTGAGTCTATATCCTTTATTTTCAAGATGAAGGGGAATTGGTTTATTATTTGGGTCTAGGGAATGTTCTAATGAGTTTAAGTGTTTTGCGAATTGGGAATCTAATTTATTGTTTTTATAAGATCTAACATGTTCTGTAAATCTAGTGCTAAACGATCTGCCAGTTTGTCCTATGTAGATAGAGTTGCAGTCGTTACACTCTAGTTTGTATATCCCGCTATTTTTCAGTAGCGGGATTTTAGAATTTTTTAAAAAGGAACCTATACTATAATTAGTGCGAAAAGTTACGCTAAGCCCTAGTTCTTTAAGTAGTGATGCGATTTTGAGAGATTGATTACCAAAGAACTCGATACATGTAAACTTCCTCTTCTCATCATTAACAAATGGGTAAATGTTATTAATATCTGCTCGGTAGACTTTGTTTTTAAGGATTTTATCTATAATTATTTTACCGTAACCGTTATTTTCTGCAATGGTATATATAATATTCAATTCTAGGTTATAATTGTCTTGACTAAGGGGGGTATTCACTAGTCGGTGTATCATGGTATGGTAAGCCGCTAATTTATGGGACCAAGGATGCTGTGATTTAATATTTATGGTAGTGTCCGAAAAAGTAGGTTTCCTATAAATTTTGAAACAATGTTTATTATTTTGTCTGCTAATGGTCAAATCCAGGAAGTTAATTGATTGATTAGTTCCGTATTCGACGGTAAATTGGATCTTTTTATTAATACTATTGGCGTGTTTAATGAACATATCCAATTGCCTATCAGTACCCTCCCAGCAGACGAGTATGTCATCTACATATCTGACATAGTATTTTATATGTTTGGAAAGAGGTGTATTTAATATTTCTGACTCTACATGGTCCATAAAGATCTCCGCAAGTAGCGGGGACAACGGAGATCCCATTGCTAACCCATCTATTTGTGAAAATATCTCATCCCTGAATGAAAAGTAATTTGTTTTTATACATAATTCCATCATATCGTATAATTCTTTGTTGATACGTGGGTTAATATTTGAACGATCTAAAATTTGTTGGATAATCTTTAGGCATTCTTCTATCGGAATATTACTAAATAAGCTAATTACGTCAAGTGACACAAATTTGCATTTGTTGTCAAGTTCTATGTCTTTAATTTTCTTAACTAACTCTGATGAATTTTTGACGCTATACTGTGGTGTGAATTTAGTTAAGGTTTTAAATTTATTGTTGAGTTTATAAGCTAATTTACTAGTGGGAGCATTTATGAAAGAAACAACTGGTCTGATGGGAATGTTAGGTTTATGGATCTTCGGTT
Source organism: Lepidostoma basale (assembly GCA_022606425.2). Lineage (NCBI taxonomy): Eukaryota > Metazoa > Arthropoda > Insecta > Trichoptera > Lepidostomatidae > Lepidostoma > Lepidostoma basale. The sequence continues at coordinate 1,853 of JAHDVF020001534.1, forward strand.
GGCCGTATAGAGCTGGAGCTCTAGGATTCATAACCATTACACTATTTTTTTGGGAAGTAGTAGGAAATAGGGCATTGGAATTGTTAACGAGCTGTCTTAACTTTTTTGAAATGGTCTCTGTGGGATCTTTTGGAATAACGGAGAATTCATCGGGGTTAAGGAAATCTTTCACTTTTTTACAATAATCTGTTTTACTAAGTATGACTACTGAATTCCCTTTGTCTGCTTTAGTGACAATTAAGTCGTCAGAATTGACTTTATCCTTAATAGATTTTAATATTTTTGTTTCTACATGGTTATATTTTGGTTTGAAATCAAGTTGACGCATTTCTTTGTTGATAATATTAGCGGCTTTATGTTTTGATAGTTGGTTACTTTTTACTTTACAAAGGGAAGATTCTGTATCGACAGCTAGGTATTCTAGTTGTTGAGATGTTATTTGCTTAGGAATTTTATATTTGAAACCCTTATCAAGTAGTTTAATTTCTACATCTGTAAATTGAGTGTTGGTTAAATTAATTGTTCTAGCGTAAAATTCTATCTTTTCGGTGGGTATAGGGGATGTTCTTAAGGAACCGTTTTGGGAGATATTTGCAAGATTTTTTTCCAAAAGTAATTTTTCGAGTTTACGTTTCTGGGTTGTTATTTTTCCTAAAATAATTTCACTTATATCTGAACGAATTTTATAATCTAAACAATCAAATTCAATGGGGTGTAGTTTATAGGATAATTCGGAGTGGAGAACCTTGATGTAGTGGAGAAGAGAGTCGCGCTTGCTGAAACACTCCTTGGTTTCCAGCTTCAGCCAAATTAACATCGCCTTCTTAACTGCCATTTTGGCAGCCGATGTAGTAGTTCTGGTCTTGAGTTGCACGTATTTTGGTATCACTTTTTGTTTCACACACTGTTGGTTGAACCAAAGGTTCTGGACCACGATACGATGTTTAAGTCGTAAACGGCGATATAGGGTAACCTGGGTAGCTATATCAGCTACCTTCAACTTATTAATTGTCGAGGTTTTAGTTTGGTAAAACTCCATTATAATAGTTATAATAATAAACGTGAATGTTTAATGGTTTTACTATGTTTTTATTCATATAATCTCTTATACAAATATCAGTTACAAATTTGTTTCGCCTTGCGAGGGCATTTTCAAACTGAACCTAGTCGCCAAACAATGTGTCCTTATATTGATTTTAGAGAAATTAGGGTGGGGGAAAGAATTTATGTAATGGCCCCTTCGATTTGCATTATATAAATTCTTTCCCCCACCCTAATTTCTCTAAAATCAATATAAGGACACATTGTTTGGCGACTAGGTTCAGTTTGAAAATGCCCTCGCAAGGCGAAACAAATTTGTAACTGATATTTGTATAAGAGATTATATGAATAAAAACATAGTAAAACCATTAAACATTCACGTTTATTATTATAACTATTATAATGGAGTTTTACCAAACTAAAACCTCGACAATCAATAAGTTGAAGGTAGCTGATATAGCTACCCAGGTTACCCTATATCGCCGTTTACGACTTAAACATCGTATCGTGGTCCAGAACCTTTGGTTCAACCAACAGTGTGTGAAACAAATAGTGATACCAAAATACGTGCAACTCAAGACCAGAACTACTACATCGGCTGCCAAAATGGCAGTTAAGAAGGCGATGTTAATTTGGCTGAAGCTGGAAACCAAGGAGTGTTTCAGCAGGCGCGACTCTCTTCTCCACTACATCAAGGTTCTCCACTCCGAATTATCCTATAAACTACACCCCATTGAATTTGATTGTTTAGATTATAAAATTCGTTCAGATATAAGTGAAATTATTTTAGGAAAAATAACAACCCAGAAACGTAAACTCGAAAAATTACTTTTGGAAAAAAATCTTGCAAATATCTCCCAAAACGGTTCCTTAAGAACATCCCCTATACCCACCGAAAAGATAGAATTTTACGCTAGAACAATTAATTTAACCAACACTCAATTTACAGATGTAGAAATTAAACTACTTGATAAGGGTTTCAAATATAAAATTCCTAAGCAAATAACATCTCAACAACTAGAATACCTAGCTGTCGATACAGAATCTTCCCTTTGTAAAGTAAAAAGTAACCAACTATCAAAACATAAAGCCGCTAATATTATCAACAAAGAAATGCGTCAACTTGATTTCAAACCAAAATATAACCATGTAGAAACAAAAATATTAAAATCTATTAAGGATAAAGTCAATTCTGACGACTTAATTGTCACTAAAGCAGACAAAGGGAATTCAGTAGTCATACTTAGTAAAACAGATTATTGTAAAAAAGTGAAAGATTTCCTTAACCCCGATGAATTCTCCGTTATTCCAAAAGATCCCACAGAGACCATTTCAAAAAAGTTAAGACAGCTCGTTAACAATTCCAATGCCCTATTTCCTACTACTTCCCAAAAAAATAGTGTAATGGTTATGAATCCTAGAGCTCCAGCTCTATACGGCCAACCGAAGATCCATAAACCTAACATTCCCATCAGACCAGTTGTTTCTTTCATAAATGCTCCCACTAGTAAATTAGCTTATAAACTCAACAATAAATTTAAAACCTTAACTAAATTCACACCACAGTATAGCGTCAAAAATTCATCAGAGTTAGTTAAGAAAATTAAAGACATAGAACTTGACAACAAATGCAAATTTGTGTCACTTGACGTAATTAGCTTATTTAGTAATATTCCGATAGAAGAATGCCTAAAGATTATCCAACAAATTTTAGATCGTTCAAATATTAACCCACGTATCAACAAAGAATTATACGATATGATGGAATTATGTATAAAAACAAATTACTTTTCATTCAGGGATGAGATATTTTCACAAATAGATGGGTTAGCAATGGGATCTCCGTTGTCCCCGCTACTTGCGGAGATCTTTATGGACCATGTAGAGTCAGAAATATTAAATACACCTCTTTCCAAACATATAAAATACTATGTCAGATATGTAGATGACATACTCGTCTGCTGGGAGGGTACTGATAGGCAATTGGATATGTTCATTAAACACGCCAATAGTATTAATAAAAAGATCCAATTTACCGTCGAATACGGAACTAATCAATCAATTAACTTCCTGGATTTGACCATTAGCAGACAAAATAATAAACATTGTTTCAAAATTTATAGGAAACCTACTTTTTCGGACACTACCATAAATATTAAATCACAGCATCCTTGGTCCCATAAATTAGCGGCTTACCATACCATGATACACCGACTAGTGAATACCCCCCTTAGTCAAGACAATTATAACCTAGAATTGAATATTATATATACCATTGCAGAAAATAACGGTTACGGTAAAATAATTATAGATAAAATCCTTAAAAACAAAGTCTACCGAGCAGATATTAATAACATTTACCCATTTGTTAATGATGAGAAGAGGAAGTTTACATGTATCGAGTTCTTTGGTAATCAATCTCTCAAAATCGCATCACTACTTAAAGAACTAGGGCTTAGCGTAACTTTTCGTACTAATTATAGTATAGGTTCCTTTTTAAAAAATTCTAAATCCAAAATCCCGCTACTGAAAAATAGCGGGATATACAAACTAGAGTGTAACGACTGCAACTCTATCTACATAGGACAAACTGGCAGATCGTTTAGCACTAGATTTACAGAACATGTTAGATCTTATAAAAACAATAAATTAGATTCCCAATTCGCAAAACACTTAAACTCATTAGAACATTCCCTAGACCCAAATAATAAACCAATTCCCCTTCATCTTGAAAATAAAGGATATAGACTCAATCTTTTAGAACAATTAGAAATTAATAAAACCTTAAATAACCCTAACATTCAGCTTATTAATGAACAGACAAACATCCTCTCCTCACCATTACTAAATATATTTAAATTAAATTAAATTATCTGTATTGTCACATATTGCATTTCTCTACTAACTGTTTTTATTTGTGTTTAATTTATTGTTTGTAATAACGATTAAAAATGGATTGTTACAGAGCTGGTACCCCAATCAAGTACTCACCTGTTTAATAAATTTAATCTCTCTAGGTCCAAATAACCCATTGGTTCCTAGAAAAATCTTAATTGTTTAGTTTAATGACCCCATCTACTAACATTATATAAATTCTTCAAATGGCTAATTAGTTCCTGGAAAAACCTCAAATTGTTTAGTGTAATGGCCCCTTCGATTTGCATTATATAAATTCTTTCCCCCACCCTAATTTCTCTAAAATCAATATAAGGACACATTGTTTGGCGACTAGGTTCAGTTTGAAAATGCCCTCGCAAGGCGAAACAAATTTGTAACTGATATTTGTATAAGAGATTATATGAATAAAAACATAGTAAAACCATTAAACATTCACGTTTATTATTATAACTATTAGTAGACAGATTACATACAAGGCGTTATGTGCAAAGAATGGATACCATCAGACTACTCTATATTGCACTATATAATCAACGGGATGCCAAGAAACACAAATATGCCCAAGATCCCAGAAATAATAAGTTGACGCATAGTATAATATCTTCCAAGAAACATATTATTTTTAGAGTTTTCTCCTGCACCTCAATTATTTTAAATAGCTAATTTTCTGTCTATCAATTTGGCATACAGTTAAATGGATTCATGTTTGATTGTTGCCACATTTGTGAATGTTGGGACTTGTGGTTACAGGCACAGCCCAGTGTGGGAGTTCTAATGAGGGCGGAGCGAGCAGGACTCATGGCGTGACTTGTGCTTTTCCGATTCTCTTTGTTGGCCGATCTTTACATTTACATACTTTTACAGGAGGTAGTTCCACACAAGATTGGAAGTTTTTTTTGTGCAGGAAGCAAAGGGCAATAAACGCATTCATTTTATTTTAACCCTTCATGGACGAGAGGTCCTGTAATTATTTTTTCACAATGACTTTTAACTGATTCGTCTCATATAATATATAGTATTTACATATTAACTAAGTTATAACAAAATTTCTACTAAGTTTTATTCCGAGAAACTCTTCTTCGACGAGGTTCTCCCAATAATCGTAATACACAAGTCGACGTGCAATATTTACAAGATGGGTTAATAACCCGAGACTTGCTTAACTAACCACACTCAGACGGCTAACACGAGGATCCAAGGAGGCTGAGAACATAATGAATAGTCTGAACATTTGTTAGTTTATCAGTTTCGGAGAGTGACAAAAAACGATTTATTATCGAATTCATATCGTCACAATAATATGCTCGAATTATTAATTTGCAAATACACCCATAACATTTAATTGACGCAAGAGCTCCATAGCTACATAGCTATGTAGAGATAAAATGCAGAATTGAGGCAGCTAGAGCTACGTTTAATAAAATGAAATCACTCTTCTGCAATGATAACGTAAACTTGAAACTCCGCCAGAGAATGATCAAATGCTATGTGTGGTCTGTTTTATTGTACGGATGTGAAACTTGGACCTTGAAAGTTAACTCAACTGATATTGGAGCGGAAAATTGAGGGACGCCGAGGGCCCGGAAAGAGACAAATGTTCTGGCTACAAAACGTGAGGGATTGGACCGGTATCCGAAGTGTGGAGGAGCTGTTCCGAGCGGTGCAGGACATGGACAGGTTCGCCGAGGTGATCGCCAACGTTGGGGGGAGCTACAGGAAAATGACTAAGGACTAGGCAGCGGCAAGATTGGCGTGATCGTGTTTTACAGGTTTGTATAAACGACCACGGGGGCACAACATACACGCAGCTCGTGGCACTGTTGAGCACAAATGTTGGGAGAAAATATGCCCTGCTGCATATTTTATATTTCACAAAGTCGACCCCTATATTAAAACAGAACAACGTGTGTTCAGGAGGGGGTGTTCTACTTGGATAATGGTCACCAAGTTGACTGTTCATATAATGATTTATCAAAGGCCTTTGATAATGTGAACCACGACATTCTTATAGAAAAGCGATCTCAAAAAGGAATACATAGAATATTTAGACAGAATGTTAACGGGAGAACACATGAGTGCAAAATGTGAGATCATAATAGGGGACCTTAAATTCAACCTGCTTTCCAGTGATAAACTCACAAAGGACTATATTAATACAATTAAAGGAAGTAATCTTGGATTTATCAACTCAATAAAAGAAATTGATTATACACGGAAAAATGACAAAGGAAAAAATACTATAATTGACCATGTAATGACAAACCAGGAATTAGCTGATTCAACGACACTTGAACTATTCGACACACCACTGAGCGATCACAGAGGAATAAATATTGAACTAAAAACCATACCCAGACAGAGAATAAAACATCAACAATATACCACAAAGAAAATTAACTACAACAAACTAAAAGAAAGCCTAGGAGAAACAATACAGAAAGAAGAACCAGGAACCTTCAAAGCGCTTCAAGACAAAATATCTGAAACAATACATAATTAATAGTACCTAAGATCTAAAAATGTAACCATATAACCCAATCGGGTTTTTAAAAAAATAAATCAAATAAAAAAAAAAAAAAAAAAAAAAAAAAAAAAAAAAAAAAAAAAAAAAAAAAAAAAAAAAAAAATATTTTATATTATTTGCTAATTATGCGTTTCATTAGTTCCCTCTATGTGAGAAAACAATTCATCTCATAAGTAATTTTTCAATCGGAACCTTTTCTTGTGAATTCAGGGGTACCACAAGGTTCAAACCTAGGACCACTTATCTTTACCATCTTCATAAATGATATTGCGAAGGTGATAGACTTCTCGCGATTCCTTTAATTTGCCGATGATCAATATCAACACCGATGTTAATACAAATTAACAATCTTGTTGACTGTCTACGCCCCCAGTCGGATATTAATAATATAGTTAACTAGAATCACTGTAACCATCTCTCATGTGTTCCTGGTATTGGTATTGATGCCTAAAACATTTATGCTGTTTGTAATGTCTGTTGAGTAAATAAATGTATTTGATCGGCAAGTGGTAACGCTCCTACATTTGATCACATGCGGAGTACGCTTGTAAGGGCTCGTGTTTGCGCCACTCGACCGACACGTGAAGATGAAATGTACTGGCTCGCCGTAGGGTCCGTGTCCAGCACGCGGAGTGTTAAGCCGGCCGGCCCCGTCAGTCCCGGGGTAGCCGGTTTCTGCTGCAGCGCCGCCTGCGCCCGCCGCTCGCCTCCTCTCTCGCCCAGCTATTCGCATGCCTAACCAGTATGACATTAAGGCACAATTACTATTGTACTTGCATGAGGACTGAAAGCCGTGAAGGCGTTAGCCGACCCTGTGTATCTATAATAGTCTCATTATTTATATCTGCCGAAGAATTTCCATTCAAAATTTTCCTAATGTTAACGCTGTTCTAAATCAGTGTCAGTTTGTTCCTCTAAATTTATGCTCGGAAAATAATTAGCCGGAGTTAGCATGTTGCGAACAAATTTATGCATCAAAGTAATTCCCGAGGATTCATGTCCTTGCGCTCTAACGGCAGGGGCGATAATAATTAGGTAGGTGCCCGAATTTAATTAATAGAAGACCGTCTCGCCTCAGCCTCCCTTCCCCCACCTCGCTCCCGCGCGGACATATCTCCTTCTGTGTTCCTAAACAATCACTATCTAACTTGAAATTCCAGTGCATACTAATTTCATCTGTGCATTTCAACTCCAATAACTCCAAGCGGCGTAAACTAAATGTTTGTGATTGTTTATATGGTAACTATACATATTGATAGTTACCATGTTGATCCGCGGTCGAATGTGTGATTCGGACACTTGGAATCACTTGACTCGCTCGTCTTTTGTTTGACAATTATCTGCGGCGACGGCATTACACGTTAATTCTCCTTCCATTGTGTAGGACCAATCTACCTAAGGTGATGCCCGTGGGCAGAGCACTATTACGTTTAAGCCGCATCGCTTCGAACATCGGCAGTGGCCTTTTTCCACGACAGTGGGGCTACTCCCACCGCACCTGTCGCTAATTTGTCGATTTTAATTAAATTGATAACGTTTACTCTTATTTAGCTATAAACGAATGGTTTTAATCTGATTTGATAAAAATAGTTCGAGAAGCGATTGATAAGTTTCCTACTGGACCTATTCTGGCAGTCGCAGTCGCCGTGGATGTATGAACTGCACGTCTAATTATCCAAAAACAGTTCCCTTTCAGGTTACATTTGTTGAAACAAACATGTCTAGAACACTAGACAGTCACCGAGATATTTGGGCTGACGAAAAGGGCGCGATCTTCCAACCTGCTTCTTCCGCGAATACACCACTTTGGTGATAATTTTGTAAGTAATGCTAAAATATCAACATACCGCCGGCGCGCCGGTGCAAAGATAATATTTGCAACACACTGGCGATGGCGTGGGCTGCATTATTTCGGGTCGCATGTGTAAAAAACTAATCGGCAAGTTGAACTAAAACTAAATTCAAAATAACGGTGCAGTCCGCTGATCGGAGAGTTGCAGCTGGAACACGCTCGTACAATCTGATGACTTATTTATTATGCAGACTCAACTATCACCGAACAGTCCATCGAAGAGATTTTGTCTCTTAGGGTTTATGGCTCTGGTTGCAGTTAGAGAAGCTGCTTGTGAAGCTATAGGTAACCACAGTCGCTCATGAAACAGCCGACACTCGGCGGCCGAAGTCGCCCCGCTCTCTGGACCTCGTGTGCGGACTGAATAATTTACTCGTATTTGTTTTCTCTCTCACGCATCCGAAGCGGTTCTTTTTTTCTTTTGGTTCGACACAAAGCGACACTGCGCGTATATAGTGTATAATATAGCACAGAGAATTGTTTATAATATATAAGAGGAAGGGCCCGGCAGGCTCCAGCGTCATTTCTCGCTGGCTGCCGAGGCGGGCGCGTGTAAATACAGTAAGTGCAAAAGATACAATTTCATTTATTTTTTAAACATTCTTGTTAAGCCACGAGTCCACTCAGCTATGCTCTGCGCGTTGTATTCCATATTCAAACGTACGCGTTATTCAAATGCTCGAATGCGCGTGAAGATATGGCCACCGTGTTAGGTTAGTGCTTGGAGGGTACCTACGCAATCTCAGCCCACATAATGTTGTTGAGCCGCGAATCCATAGACAAATATTGCTTAAATTTTAGATTTCGATATTTGAATATCTGTCGAAGTTATTATAGTTTCTAGCAATATAAGGGTCAGTACGAATACGACTTCTTACTAACCGACTGACTAACTTGGGGGACGGAAGTCAACTTTTATTTTATACTGTTGTGAGAAACATTTCTGTAGACATTTTACGTATTTGAAGCCCGAAGACTTTTCCGTTCTCCCCTCCCGCCGAGCCCCGAGCCGGCGAACGTCGCGCATTGTTGTTTTGTGATCTTTCCCTACAAAGGGTGTACATGTCTCTCTGTCTGTCTCTGTCATTGTAACTTACTGGATTTTATTAAGTTCAGGTGCATGCTCCGATATTTATTGTTCTAAACGCAGATGATCGTTTTGAATCTAGGCAATTATTTTGGTTTCCTTTTGGCTTCTTTTCAACAAAACTAATCAACCATCGCGCCATTTCTCTGAAGCGGAAGGCACAATAAAATTACCATCATACCGTAAAATTCTGACAAACTTTTCTCGACTACTCAACATTCATACATTGTGTCATACGTAGTTTTTGCCGATCTACCTACATATTGTGATCCATTTACATCGTTAAAGTATAATTTTATCGCCAATCTCTCTTCCTGCAATCTTTCCATGGCGCCCAAACTATAATTAATACGAATGAAAACGTCAGAAATTTTATTATATTTTATGTGAATGACATGTTTCGCCTGTCTAAGGCAGTTATTCATTGAGTTATTCAACGATTTCGTTTGCTCTGCATTCACTTGTATCTGCATCCGACACTAGTAGGCTAGAACACCGCACTGCTGCAACTGGGGTCCAACTGTTCCATAAATTGAACTAATTAATTTGGTCGTGCCATGTTGTCCTCGGTCGTGCACACGATGAAGGTATTATTCACTGTTTGTGTGTATCCAGACCGTCCATCGCGTCCTGCCAGGGAGCAGCGGCACTCGACATCTGTTGTCATCTTCCGACAAATAAAGATGTGTCTCGCGGTCATTTACCTCTCCGGAACCAGTTCTCTGCTGGTCCACTCCCGGCGGCAGGCGGTACCGTTACAGCCAAATATCTCCAAACTCGTCCTGTCCAAATCCGATAATAATTCACGAGATCAGTCTCCGAATGGGGCCGCCGCCGCCTGCCGCCGGATTCGGGGACAGCTATTGTCTAGTCTGCACGTTACGCTTGACATTGCATTCTTTCAAATTAGATCTCCTAATATCGCGTGCACCACTTATTATTTCATTTACTTATTTTAAACATATCTAAAGCATTACACAATTATTTTTCCAATACACATTTCCAGATGTTAAAACATGTTGTCTCCACATTCCAAAATGTTATTTCAAATAATACTTATTCAGTTGATATGAATTACATAACGAACACCATTGTAAGCTCGTGGTGTAATAGTGTAGGTAATAGAGAGTGTTCAATCCTCGCCATTTCTAAAGAAAGTTACCGGAGTTTGAGCATACCGGAGCCGGTGAGAGCCCTGCCCGGCTCACGCATGTTTGTAATTATACCTACAGATAAACCACGGCTTTAGTAACACTGTGCAACTTCCTGTTTATTGGAAAAGTAATATTCCCGACTGAGATCATCCATTTGAAAATGAGTAATATACTCGTAAGAACCCCGCACTGTCATACTGTATGTTACGGTATTATTACTGCAAAGGACTTCACAGTACCAGGACGGCGACACAGGACCGAAGGTTCAGAACGTGATAGTGCAATAAGTTCTGAATACACGCAGCGCATGCAATTACCCAATGAAGCCGAGTATACCCGCAGTACTCAAAACACACAGAACAATACGACGCTCGTCGTATCTATAAAATATTGCTTCATCTGGTGCACTGCTCCTAGGCGCTTTCCTCCCATTACAATTACGAAATACGGATGATAAGATGTCCTATAAGAACTACGTACCTATCCTCATTAAAACCAGAGTATTCTTCAATACCCGGTCGCTGATTACCGAATACTTAACATAGCAGTGTTATCACATCATTACATTTGTGGAGATAAAGAGTAGGTAAGTACTGAATATTCGATTACCTCGTGTGAATAATATATGTTACCTAGTACCTAATGTTGTACGGCCGTTTTCAGATCCAGAGATGGGACTCTCCGCGTACCTGGCGCTGCTCGTGCTGGCGGCCGCGGGCTCTGCGTCTCCGCGCGGCGTGTCCGGTAGGTGCGGCTGGCGGTAGGATGTGAGGATGTGATAGCGGCGTGTTGTATTCTATCTAACGCGCGAGTCTCGTTGCAGGCGGCAGGCCCGCGCGCATAGTGTGCTACTTCAGCAACTGGGCCGTGTACCGGCCCGGCCTGGGCCGCTACGGGCTGGAGGACGTGCCCGCGGAGCTGTGCACGCACCTCATCTACTCCTTCATCGGCGTGGACGACTCCAGCTGGGAGGTGCTCGTCATAGATCCGGAGGCGAGAAACGCTGCATTACATATACCTACTTTGATTGCTATCGTATCTGTTTATGCGTGACGAAGATAGCATTGTTTACGTATTATAATAAGATGATTAACAACGATTGCTTGCCGCTGGAATATTAGCGCACATTAGCGCCGATTTATATTCGGATAATTTATTATCAAAGTGAAATTAATTGGCCCAGGGGCGTACTTGGGAAAAGACTGACCGAACAGTACCTACCTATAGTCATACTTGACATAATACTATTGTCTTGCTGGAATTGCAATGATGTTTAACTTGTTAATATACCTAAATGTAATGTGAATGAAAGAATCCTTACCGTGCGTGTGTCGACAGCTGGACGTCCAGAAGAGCGGGTTCTCCAACTTCACATCCATCCGGAGCAAGTTCCCCGGCCTGAAGCTGCAGGTGGCGGTGGGCGGCTGGGCCGAAGGGGGCGAGAAGTACTCCGCCATGGTTGCCGACAAGGCCAAGAGGACCAAGTTCATCAGGAGCGTCGTGGGTAATACTGCACGCGACGTGCACTGCTGTGTGTAGCTCTCTATGTCTAGACATGTTTAGATTTGGATTTTAACATTGAATGATAATTTCACAACACGCAAATGCGATGTGCCCAATGTCAATGTGTTTCTCATCAATAGCATTGCGCGTACTGAATGATTATTGAACGTTGTTATTTTATTTTATTTTATTTTATTATTTATTTATTATTATTATTTTTTATGTAAACAAAAGGCCGTTTGAACCCAATTACTGTATACAATTTAATTTTGGCTATTATATTGATTCTCGTAGCCAATCTATCGCCATTTTATTGTCACGTGAATTCTACACCAGACCAAAGACAGTGTGACAATCACACTGCCATCGCCGGGAATCGAACCCGGGACCTTCGGTATGGAAGTCAGAGCTCTTACCACTCTGCCACGAATGTCGTCTTGGTAAAATCAGTAGCTTAATTTAGCCAGTGCCGCTCAGAAATGATAATTAGGTATGGACCATAAGATGAGCTAACTCTCTGTATTCCTTCCAAACACTCAGACTTCATGGTGAAGTACAAGTTCGACGGCTTCGACCTGGACTGGGAGTACCCCGGGGCGGCGGACCGCGGCGGCTCCTTCGGGGACAAGAACCTGTTCCTCTACTTCGTGGAGGAGCTGCGGCGGGCCTTCGAGCGGCAGGCGCGCGGCTGGGAGATCACGGCCGCCGTGCCCCTCGCCAAGTTCCGCCTGCAGGAGGGCTACCACGTGCCGGAGCTGTGCGAGTGAGTGCCACTTGCGACTGCAGCGACCTGTTCTCTCTGTGACTCTAACGTATGACTCTATGCGTCCGCCGCAGGTTGCTGGACGCCATCCACGTCATGTCCTACGACCTGCGCGGGAACTGGGCCGGCTTCGCGGACGTGCACAGCCCGCTGTACCGCCGCCCGCACGACCAGTACGCCTACGAGAAGCTCAATGTGGTGAGGCCCCTGCGACTGTACGGATAGGCGCGCGTGTTGTGGCGTTGTGGTTGGCGCAGCACTGACCCATTCTGACGGCTTTCAGAACGACGGGCTGCAGCTGTGGGAGGACATGGGCTGCCCGGCCGACAAGCTGGTGGTGGGCGTGCCCTTCTACGGGCGCTCCTTCACGCTGGCGCAGGGCAACAGCAACTACGACCTCGGCACCTACATCAACAAGGAGGCGGGCGGCGGCGAGCCTGCGCCCTACACCAACGCCACGGGGTTCTGGTCGTACTACGAGGTGAGAGCTACATCCTCCCTGCACTCCTAGCAATCTCGCAGATTCTTTGTGGAATTGTTGACCTGGAGACATTTCTTTGTTTCAGATTTGTATGGAGACAGATAAGAAGGGAAGCGAATGGACCAAGAAATGGGACAACGTTGGACTGTGCCCTTACGCCTACAAAGGTTTGCAAGATGAACGATTAGTGTTATCTTGAATAACGACTTGGACTTGTTATAATTGTACAAGATTTTTCTCTTTTATCTAGATTTTTAATCTCGTATAATCGCCAATGATTTTGTTAAAGTTCCATATTTTAAATACTACATTTTAAATTAATTTAACGCCATTTTCGCAAAACACATACATGATAAAAATACGATTCGCTCGTCAGGGACGCAATGGGTGGGTTATGAAAACCCCCGCAGCGTGCAAATCAAGATGGACTGGATCAAGAAGAAGGGCTACTTGGGGGCCATGACGTGGGCTATCGACATGGACGACTTCCGCGGCGTCTGCGGTGACACCAACCCCCTCATCAAGATCATGCACAAGAGCATGTCCGCCTACTCGGTGCCCGCGCCCACGGCCGCCACCACTCCGAGGGTAAGCCCCTAGTCGTAGTAGTCTCCGTCCTTGTAGCCCTGTGTGTATCATACATAGGTATATGACTGATTGCAGCCGGAGTGGGCCCGGCCCCCGTCTACCCCGGCGGACCCCGCGGAGGGCGCGGCGCCCCCGGCCCGGCCGACCACCGCCGCTCCCAGCCCGCCGCAGTCCACCACGACGAGACCCACCTCGGCCCCCGCTACTCCCAAGCCCACCACGGTGGGGCAGGCTAACGAAGTAGAGGTGATCCTTTCTCTATCGTATTATTCTAATTCCCAGCGTATCTTATTACAGAGAAATGTTTCTTCGGCCATTAGACATTACTTACCTGGATGGTTCCAATTTCAGAGCGTCCCGGCAGAAGACAGCAAAGTGAAGTGCAGCGGAACGAATGACTTCATGGCGCACAAGTCCTGCAGTAAGGTACGAAATTATTGTTCTCAACACATAATACATACATTATGTCGTTAACAACTCTTTTAACCTGTCGCCATCCGTTCCAGTACTGGAGGTGCGTCCACGGTCAGCCGGTGCTCTTCTCCTGCCGCCCGGGCACCGTGTTCAACACCCGCAACCAGATCTGCGACTGGCCGGAGAATGCAGATCGCAAGGAGTGCGTCAACCAGTAGCACTTGCGCCACTCTACCACCTCTACAATATTTATTATAATATACGTATTCTTCTTCATTTCTGCTGATGAGCAATGTACTGTTTACAAATAAAATAAATAAAATGCTTCCTTTGTATTATTATTGTTACATTGTTCGATTATAATTTTGAAAGTAGGTATTGTACAAGCATATCAACTGTGATCGGGGGTATTATAATATTATTACCTGCCGATAACACAGAAACACTGATTGCCCATGTGGCTGTGTGGCTGCCCAGGTCGCGCACGTGTCGCGAAATACGGCAGAACACACCACGCCCGTAGAGGTCCTAAGTATTGTACAGGGTCTTCCAATGGGCACTTCCGAACATTGACAGTCAATAGCGGCCATATTGTTGAAGCGAAATCTGTCAAATTGGCTGTCATTTATTCAGTCTGTTTTGCCAAGTCACCATGGACGAATATAGCGTTCAACAACACTTGCAAATTATAAAATCCGCGCGCTTCGCCCATTTTACGGTCGCCATAAGCGTCCTACCGAGAGGACTATTCGCAGTATGGTGGATAAATTTGAGTCCACTGGTTCAGTAATCAATCAACCAACACCCGTATGTCGACACAACGCAAGATCTCCCGAAAACATCGCCGCTGTCCGTGAGAGTGTGCAGAAGAATCCGAAGCGGTCGATTTCGTGTCGCTCACAAGAAATCGGGCTTTCGCAGACCACAGCTTGGCGAATTTTGCGTCGCGACTTGGCCCTGCACCCGTACAAAATTCAACTGACCCAGAAGCTCAAGGTAAACGACCATAGACAACGACGTGTGTTCGCTAAATGGGTTCTGGAGCAGTTGGAAACTGACCCTAATTTTCATCGAAAAATCATCTTCAGCGATGAGGCACATTTCTGGATGAATGGGTACGTCAACAAACAAAATTGTCGAATTTGGGACGATACCAATCCACATGAGATCCAAGAGCGTCCAATGCATCTCGAAAAAGTCACTGTTTGGTTGGGATTTTGGGCTGGTGGCGTCATCGGTCCATATTTCTTTGAGAATGACGTTGGCCAGGTCATCACCGTCAACGGCGAGCGCTATAGGTTGATGATTACCGACTTCTTTTGATCTGAATTGGATGATATGGGCACCAACGACATGTGGTTTCAACAGGACGGCGCTACGTGCCACACAGCTCATGCCGCATTGGACATTCTGCACGAGCGATTTGAGGGCATGGTCATCTCACGTGGAGGTGATGTGAACTGGCCACCGAGATCGTGCGATTTGACCTCGTTAGACTTTTTCTTGTGGGGTTTTCACAGGTCCATGCGAATAAGCCACAAACCACAGCGGTCCTCAAAGCCAACATAACCCAATGCCATCGGTCAAATTCGGTCTGATTTATACGCCAGAGTCATGGAAAATTGGACATTTCGGATGCGCGCCACCCAGAGAAGCCGCGGCGGACATTTGAACGATGTTATATTTCATACATAATGGCATCGATGGGCCTTTCAAACGAATAAAAAATTTCGATGATATCTCACACACACTTTGTTTTATTTAAATTTAAAGATAGGAAGCGCTTAATGAAAGACCCTAGAGAAGAATACTTGTGTGCTGGTGTCCGCGAAGAGGAAGAGAAAAACGAATGTAGTATCATCGCCATCGCCGCGTGGGGGCGAGGCTTGTTAGAATAGGGAATATATCCTATAGCAACTTACGAGTATTATCTGTGAGGTACATAACTAAGCTTCTGTCTTCAGTCAGTCTTGTACCTGCTCTGTCCTTCGCCCTTTACTGCGTCAATCTTAATCTCGCAGAATAATCATATTTAGTTTTTTTCAATATGTATTAACACAATACTCGTGCGATAAAATGTTGTCAGTTGAAGATCTGATAACAGATTCGTGCCATCTCGAGATAACGGCTGGTATATAGGGCTGCTGCTGCTCCCCGCGGAGCATGTTCTAGTTCATGTGAGGAGGATCACAAGTTGTACAGGACAGTTGAACAGTACAGTGAAGGACGTAAGTGATCACGTTGTATTGATATGCCACCATGGGCCCCATCGAAAACTTCAACAATTACAAATATAATAAGTATTATATACCTACACATGTCACGCAGGTTCCAATAAGCTGTATGTCTGTATTTCAGATTTCAGTATGGGGTTATCTTCGCATATCCCTCTCCTCCTGCTAGGAGTCCTGGTAGCGTCAGTTTCGGGTAAGAAGCCGCCAGTTTATCAGTCGTTTAACCTCGAGTGTTTGCTATTGCGCAGATAGGTACCTTTATCTGAGCAGCGCAGCGATAGCAAGTATCGGAATAGGTACCTGCGATAAGGAGAGGCGAGTAGCTAAACTATGTTCCTCTGCCTCCAGGCGACAAGCCCTCGCGCTCGGTGTGCTACTTCAGCAACTGGGCGCTCACGCGGCCCGGCGTGGGCAGCTACGGGATAGACGACATCCCGGCCGAGCTCTGCACGCACATCATCTACGCCTTCGTGGGGGTCAACGGCGGCAGCTGGGCCGTCAACATCACGGAGCCGCAGGTGAGTACTACTCCACTGATCCCTCCACCAAGACGCGACGCGGATTGCTAAAATACTGGCCTTCCCGCAGCACGACATCGACTTGGATGGCTTCAAGCGCTTTGTGGCTCTGCGTGAAACTCACCCCGGGCTGAAGCTGCACGTGGCCACGGGGGGCTGGGACGAGGGTGGGGAGAAGTACTCCGCCATGGTGTCTGATAAATCCAGGAGGACGACCTTCATCAATAGTATCGTAGGTGAGAAATATCGGTTATATTTCGAATAGTGTGCCAGCCATTACCCAACTACGAGTACTTACTTCCAAACATGGCCGCAGACTTTATGCTGCAATACGGATTCGACGGGTTCGATTTGGACTGGGAGTACCCTGGGGCCACGGACCGCGGCGGCACCATGGCGGACAAAAATCTGTTCCTATACTTCGTGGAAGAGCTGCGGAGGGCTTTCGACCGCCAGGGACGGGGCTGGGAGATCAGCGCCGCCGTGCCCATCGCCAAGTTCCGCCTGCAGGAGGGGTACCACGTGCCGGAGCTTTGCGAGTGAGTCCACGTTTAGAACTTTCAAACATATTAGCCCATACATCTACGATCTGTGGACTGAGTGTTGTTGTCTTATCCTTCCAGAGCCCTTGACGCCATTCACGTGATGTCGTACGATTTGAGAGGCAACTGGGTGGGCTTCGCTGACGTCCACAGCCCTCTGTATAAGCGGCCGCACGACCAGTGGGCTTACGAGCTGCTCAACGTGGTGCGTCTCCGTTGCATTATGCTTTCAATATTGTGATCTCGGGTGTTTGGTGGCTCGCGCTACTGTGTAACGCATCGTGTACTCGTATGCTCAGAACGACGGCTTGGACCTGTGGGTGCAGATGGGCTGCCCGCCGGACAAGCTGGTGGTGGGGATCCCGCTGTACGGACGCACCTACAGCCTGGGCCAGGGGAACACCAACTACGAGCTGGGCACCTACATCAACAAGGAGGCGGGCGGGGGCGACGCGGGGCCCTACACGCAGGCCGTCGGATTCATGTCTTACTACGAGGTACCTGTTACACTACATTATAAGACACAGCGGAGGGACTTTTCTCACGTACGACACACAAAAGTTCTTCCTTGAATTCCGCGGCATACCAAAAGCTAAAATATATAATTGATAACAAATTTTATAACAATTTTCATTTTTTTAAGTATACATAGATAAATCTATAGGTACTATTATATATTAACTTTTATGCAATCTTAATAATTATTATAAAGTAATGACTAATCAATGTGATACCTGCGCTTGCTTCAATGAACCCAACGTCTATGCTCGGCTCAATATTCGCAGTCCGTAGGTAGGTATATAGCGCAACCAGAAGTTTTCGGTCAAGACCTTATCATTTTTAATTAATACAAGAGTTGAACATTTTTGCTCGCGTGAAGTAGCGATGGTCGTAGATGGCATTGCCGAAAATGCGGGGATATTCTTTCTTAACGTAAATCCAGAAAACATCTGATGAAACTTCAGCGAAGTGAAGTTTTAACGTTCTGCCATTACTTAATTCTACAAATTCCTCTCAAATTTATTTATCTATACTATAATTTGAAGAATAGACAATATTATAACCGAATAATTTTTCATTACGTATTTGACCACGTCACACCGGTCCGGTTGCGGAGCGCTGAGAATGTAATGCGTGTTTTTAACCGTTTACAACAGTTTATATGCGCGTCCGTCCACAAATGTCAAACGAATTTTGGTTTAAAACAAGTGTCTACACAGTTTAAAACCGTTTGTGGAGAGCTTGTTTATAAACAGTGTGGCCCGCCTTTAACTAAGGAAACCAATTCTCTGTTCGACATTTATTTTGGACTGTATGCACTCGTAGTTAGGTAGGGGCCACTGAGGAGAAAATGGACTTGTACTCTGCAGTGCCCATCTATGTTAGGCAGGGTGATCGTACTAATAACGAGATTACACCATTTTCAGATTTGCTTGGAGGTAGACGCGGAAGGAAGTCAGTGGACCAAGAGGTGGGATGATGTCGGATTTTGTCCATTCACATATAAAGGTAGCGTAATGCAACTAGCCTTTGTTCTCCGGTTCCCTCCAGCCCTTGACCACCTGCACTGCACCGAGTGTCGGGACCTCTCCCACTCTTGTATCCTTCTCAGACACCGACTCTAGAGACCTTGAGATTCACGAAGTTAAAGCAACGTATTGAATTGCAGGAGATCAGTGGATCGGCTATGAGAATTTGGAGAGCGTGCAGATTAAGGTGGACTGGATCAAGAGCAAGGGGTACCTCGGAGCCATGACCTGGGCCATCGACATGGATGACTTCCGAGGGCTATGCGGCCCTCCCAACCCGCTCCTCACCATCATCCGCAACGGCATGGCGGGCTACACCGTGCCCACCCCCACCGTCAGCACCACGGCCAGGGTACCTTCCTCGCACTCCTTCCTTCTCTCTCCTGCGCCTCCCTCCGCGTGATACTAAATTCCGAATGGCGTTTCAGCCTGACTGGGACCGTCCGCCCACCACTCCCACGGACCCGGAGGAGGGCTCCCCCCCTCCGCACACCACCACCCCGGACCCGGGCCCGCCCACCACGGCCGACCCCGACCAGACCACGCGCTCCTCCACCTCCTCGCCCACCTCCAGCCCCGGAGGAGTGAGTACAAACTGCTTGCAGATGTGAATTGAATTCTAGAACTAGCCAACCCAAAATTCTACCAAAGTAGGTGGGTGGGTCCTCACGGCAATACATGTGGTTTTATTTCTCTATTCTGGACACTTTCAGTATCCGTCCCAGCCAAGCGAAGTAGACTGCTCGGGCTCCGCAGACTACGTGCCTCACGCGGCGTGCGACAAGGTAAGTTATATTCACTCTTCACATCACATCACACGGAGCATGCAGAAGTGAGAATGAGTGCCGTGGTTGGTTGCAGTACTGGCGGTGCGTGTTTGGAGATCCCGTGCTGTTCCAATGTCTGCCCGGCTCCGTGTTCCAGACCGTCACGCACGTGTGCGACTACCCGGAGAACTCCGACCGCCCGGAGTGCAGGGACTTCACCGGGAGCTCCTGAGAGTCCTCCACGCGTAGGCAGTAATAAAAGTCACTAATTTGATTTACAACAGATGATGTATTTACTAATGCAGTGTTGTCTGTTTCAAATAAACAGTAAAATAATATATTCATTTAAAATATGACACAGATAAGTTTGTACAAATAAAATATCAAAATTATATAAACATATTCTACAGCAAAAACAATTATAAAATGGACGAATCTTACTCACAGTTGGTTATAAATATTAATCCCAGCCAGCAGTTAGGCCGGGAGCACTAACAAGGTCATCACAAACAATATCAGAGGTAAGTAAGTACTAACTAGCCGTTATTACTGGCTGCTGCTCCACTCCGCTGCGGATGGCACTCGCGCTGCAACAAGCCCAAGACCTTCTTGGGACAGGTATTTGTACAAAATGTCAACTAAAATTAATCAAGGTGTAAAAAATATCACTTATGTACAGTTAAAACAAACAAAACAAAACACAAAGTTTTATTTCCTACAACTAGCCTGAAGACACGGCTCACTCAAACATTTGAGCAAAGTGTTTGCGAATCTCTATTTTATCTTATATGTAGTCAACAATTATAAAGTTAGTTATGTACAATCGTAGCTTGTAGGAGGTAATGTAGGACAGTGCGTGTGTCGCTGTTGTACTGGAAGGTGGACTCTACTACCTTAAGGGGCAAGTGGTTTCATACATTTCATAAAAAGATAGTTTCTTTACTTCATTCAAATACACATATAGAGCAGGGAAAAATACTAACCAACAATTCAACACTAATTTCAAATATTTTAATTTTTAATGTTATCTTATTTAATCTAATAAAAATGATTAAACTTTTATTATCAAAGTAAGGAATAGTCCGTTGCAAGTGTTACAGGCTACTTGACTCGGGAAGGGGTGAGCTTGAAGTTCATGTGCACCCAATGCACCCGAAACTAAAATTTACAAATGAATCTAACGTGTCAATTTGAATATGATATTTGATGAAAATAAGCTCATTTTATCAGACATTTGTATTTACTGCCATATTTTGACATTAAAGCATTGTCTAGAAGCTGAAGTAAATATGGGAACTACTAAATACACAGTGTAGGCCGTCTAGATTAGACAAACATTGGAGTTGTTGCGAATGTGGTACATACTTGAATTGACATTTCTAACAGTTCCTTTCCTAAAGTACAATGTCGGTGGGTAACAAGATTTTATTTAAATACTCTACACAAACATTTAGCTAACAATTGACCGGTAATGTTGGAACTTAGGCTAGGCGACACTCAAACTACAGTAGAACCACTGAAATGAGTCGAGTCATATTAACGGATGCAAATGACATGGAGTTGAAGAATATTGCTCAAGTAGCACTCACCTATATTGGCAAGATAATGGGACACTTGATGTGACACAGACCGTGTGTCTTGATGTGTCTATGATGAAGTAACGTGTTGGAATAAAATATTCTAAGTGGCGTGCGGCTGATATGCCATTTAACACGCGGTTCACGATACTGATACGAGAGATATGTTCCTTATGATTGAACAACGCCTCACTCCATTATTATCTCAACTATTACAGTACGCTAGGCATCCACACTAATTGGGTTGGTTACTTAGCGTACAGTGCCTTCTAAAACACTTAATAAGTGCATTTTTAATATCGTTTACTATATATAAATTGTACGAATGTGTAACATTCCAGGAGGAATTTCAAATGTATAAAAAGAGTGGGGGGCTCAGTAGAGTAGAGTTATGTGAAGAAGTTGTCTCTCTGCTGGTACAGGGGCAGCTCCACCTCGGGGGAGGTGTCCCCAGACTCCCCGCCCGACTCTCCTCCGTTAGGTTGGCTTTGCAGAGCTTTTACTGAAATTGGATGGATCACAATCAAAATATTAGATATGGAATATTATTACAAGTGACGGGACTCCAACCAGCAAATTTGAGATTTTTAAATGAAATTAATTTAGAAATATGTAATTCAATCAAAATATTCGTCATCTCTTGACCATATCGGTTTCAATGAACAGGTTGTTAGTTGATATGCTCAACTGCTAAGTCAGCTTATGCAACAAGATTCTAGTCTTCAAACAGGATAACCCAAGCTCACAGTTGGATTGAATGAAGGATCACATTACTCTACTTCTGTCTGTTCTGTATATATGTATGTGATTGCGGGCGGTTTGTGAGTGCGTGCAGCCGTGTAGTAAACCTGTTTAATAAGCGCACGTGAGAATCTGGATCAATGTGTTCGTTGTGCAGGGTGATGGGTGATCTGGTCCCTCGCAAACCACCCGTAACCACATATGTCTGTAGTTATTGAATACTAAAAGGGTATACTGTGAACCTAGGGGATATGAAGGGTTAAATATAAATTCTAAACCCAAAAACAACTAAAATTATGAAAAATAAATAGCCTTATGAAATAACAAACCTACATAAAATAAATTTGCAGATTTATCATTCGGTTAGTGGAGAAACTCTCGGGAAATCAAATAACAAGGAAACTAATAAACATTCAAAAGACAACAGAAAATAAAACTCACATAAAATTGTCAAGCTAATCACATGATCAAACCAAGCATTAGTTGTTATTGGTGGTGTGCTGGGTGCGGCGGGTCATGGGATGGTCTCCCTATGGCTGGGCCCCGCCCAGGGGGGGGGCGGCGCCCGTATCGGCTCCAGAACCTGCGAGGACCAATCACAACACAGAACGCATCAAAGCAAAGATCCATGCACTGGATGGTAAACAACTGCAGTGAAATCTAACATCGGAGTGAGCTTCTCCGGGCGGCGTGAAGTACCACGAGATTATGTAAGAGCAGATTTCAATTTAAAATGGTTTATGATTCTGAAAATTACTTTGAAAATCAAAATTCTAAAAACGACTTATAAAATGAATGCTGTTGCTGATAGAAAGAGAACAATGTAGGAAATCTTAAACAACACATATTTTAATATTGCAAAGTGGAAAGTGTTAGAGCAAGGAAAAGAAAGGAAGGTGTGAATGAATAAGATTTATATCGGGATGTTCGGAAAGTAATTTAATATAAAAACAGATAGCATCACCTTTTTTTAATGAATATCGGTTCATCTTTTATACTCCGTGATCCCTTGCATTTAACATTGTTGTAGACAACCCATTTTTCAGATTAAACCATAAATTTAATATCTCAGCAATCTCACGAGTTGTTATTCGCCGGTTTGCATCAATTATAATGCCTTTATTGTGCCTTCATTAGCTTTATTACCCTATTAACTAAATTACTTCCCCAGCAACCTAATAGTTTTGTGAACACCATTGATGGTGACAGTGCGTGAATGTAATGTATGAATATTAACTAAGAAATGGATACACCTGGTGGAGAAAGGTTAGGCAATATGGAAGAGTAGCTTGAACATCTACTATGAAGAATCTAATTTAGCAACACGACAAGAACATTTATGACGACAGCATATATCAAAAAATTCAAAAGACTACGAACACTGTAATGTGCAATTTAAAAACTCAAACTAGTTCAAAATGTCTCCAATGTCAAATCAAAAGGTAGCATGCTTTTGTAAGAAAACGTGTTCCTCACCAGCAACTATTTTGCTCATTTCCATGACTTGCTTGGCGAGAATCTGGTTCAGCTGCAGCAGGTGCTCTCTCTGGCGCTTGTCGTTATCGTCCGGGCTCTGGAAACACTTGTTCACTCTATACTGTTGAATATGGACTAGTAATTAGTAATCAGGAATTACATTTCACTCTTAGCCGTGGGTACCTTGCTCGGGTCTCCGGAAGGGGTGGTGCTGGAGAGCATCTTCTTGATGGATTCTACTTTCTCCATTCGCTTCTTTTGTTCTTCCGGCGACAGTTCGGGAGCCTTCAACAAAATAAGTGCGTATTTAATTAAGAACAGACAAACTCAGAATTATTCCATTAATTTAGTGAGCCTTACCTGCTCTGGGATGTATCTCTCGGGGATGAGGATCTTGTTGGGGGCGGCGAGCAAGCGGTCGATGGTGCTCTCGCTGTAGTGGTCGGGCAGGGGCGCGGGCAGCGTGGAGCGCACCACGTCGGGGGGCGCGGCCAGCGGGGGTGGCCCCCCTGCCCGCCCTGCGCTGCCCGCGCCCCCGCGCAGCACGCGCTCCATGTCCACGTCGTCCCGGGCGCGGGACTGGTACCAGTTCTGGGGAGCACCACACCACACACTGCATTACACCATCATCACACAGTTAACAGTTGATTGACAGATACTAACCTCTTGATAGAAGAAGTCTCCATCGCTGGTGGGATCCAAAGCTTTAGCGCTGAGGTGATGTGGCGCAGTGTAGTGCCTCCTCTTCTCCTTGGGGACCGACCTCCGATGTTGGGAGCCGTTGCTCTTCACCACTCCGTTCTTCTCTCCAGCCATCTCAATAATAATCTGTCGAGCCGCTTCACTGGTGAACACGGGAGACAGCTCAGCGTGTCCTTTGGTCAGACTGCTGATGCTCGCTGTCTTTGACAATGCGGGGCTCATGGGGCCATTAGTGTAAGAGGTCCGACTTAAATCAGACATAGACCCATCGGTGTAAGGAGCCGAGTGAGACGCGCTATGCTTCGACAAACTATAATTATTACTCGAAACTGGCAAAGGCAAAATTTGAGCACTCTTTTGGTAACCGTACTTGGTGCGAGACATTTGCAGCCCGTCGCCATTGGAAGTTGTATAGTCATTATTGTTTATCAGCGAGGGGCTCGACACAAACTTGTTGTCGAAAGGATGGTTCACATTGGAGAGCGAGAGCGTGCTGGGCGGGTTGGCGTGCTGCTGGCGGCCCTGCTGCTGGTAGGAGGCGGGGAGGGCGCGAGGGAGAGAAGCGGAGCGGCTGCTGTACTGGGCATCTTCCTCCAGCAGCTGGTCCAGCGCCGCTGTGGGGTGGGGGGCGGCAGGGCCCCAGTCGCACTGGAGGGAGGAGCGCTCCCGGTCTCTCTGGCGACGCTCACTCTCGCGTTTAACAATGCGAACAGTTTTTATTTCTTGTTTCTCAACATTAGAAAGGTTGGCTGCAACAAACAGAAAATTAAATTGATTTGTGTTTAAAAGTGTGACTGGTCTGCACGGTGGCAGGTAAAATAATCTAGCAGACAACTGTCCTGTGAGACAAAGTCAAATTAGACTACATATAAATCGGCTAATGGATGGTTAGTCTAATAGTCTCTATAATGATTGGTCTGAATCTGAATCTAAAAGTGAACTAAGAGAATCAAACCGAAAGCGCAGCCGAGTCCGAGGTCGTCGCCGGGCTCGGGCGAGGGCGGGCGCTGGTCTGGCGCCTGCACAGTGTCGATGTAGAGCGGGGTCATCTGCATGTGCTGCGAGCCACCTGGGCCCCCCTCCAGCATGCCCGTGTCCAGGTCCGTCTCCACCCACGGAGGGTTCAGGCGCTTCTTGGCCGCAGCTGACTCTGAAATATCTACCAATACGTACCACTCGTGAGTCAAGCTACTACTCGGTCCAGCTACTACCAGCTAGTCTCGCCTAGATCTAGTTCTGGTTCCTCAATCTCACTGTCCAGACTGACAACTGACAATAAAGTTTACAGAATAAGGAAACTCACTGGGCGCGTCACCGGAGAAGTCATAAGAAGCTGCCGGGAGGTCGGAGGTGGAGGAAACCAGACCGAGGCTGTGGGACTGCTGGGTGAGCTGCCGCACCGCCACGCTGAGGTCCTGGCGCTGCTGCTGCAGCTCGCCCACCAGCTGCTGCACGCGCTTCAGTTCTGCCACCGCCACATCGGAGTTAGCATTTCACAATTTCTTATCCTTCTTTACCGACACATCCAAACATTCTTTCGCTCAATATCTACATGTTTTATATGTCTCCAGATCAGCTCAGAGTGTTCACTGTCTACATAAATAAGGAGCACAACTCACCGTCCTCCAGAAGAGCCGTTGCATCAGCAGCAGTGCGCACGTCTGACCCCCGCTCACAGGGAGAGAGCTCCTCGGGAGCATAGGAAGAAGGATGTCCCTGCAGCTTCAGCCTCAGCACTGCCAGCTCCTGCTCCAGACGGGCATTTCCCGCAACCGTTTGTTCCAGTTTCTGAAATGATTGGAGAAAGTTGTGAGGTAAGTGGCAGTTGCAGTTGATGCCACACCGTGTGTTGTCATCGGGAGAGAAAGAGGAGAGACCTTGGAGTTGACGGCCAGCATGGAGTGCACGCGCGAGAGGTCGTGCTGCAGGTGTGCGCCGCCCAGCGCCCGCTGCAGCTCGAGGCGCTCCCCGCGCAGTCCTCGCAGCGCGCGCGCCTCGCCCGCCACGCTGCGCTCCATGGCCCTCAGCTGCTCCACACGCGCCTCCACCTGCTCGCGGGACAGGCTCTCGCAAGACTCAGCCCATCTGTGAGAAAGCGACTTCCATTAGTACTCCTACAACTACACCTACACTTCATAATGAAAATACTGTAGCGAGACTGACCTTCTCTGTTCTTGAGCTTGTTCCATCAGTGCCTTCTCTCGGAGAATTTGGTTTTGCTCGAGGACATCGATGGTGGTGGGGCCCCTGTGGTAGAGAGCGCCAAGTTTCACCATGTTGTCCACCAGATGTACCAGCGGCTTGCTCTTGCTGTAGTGCCGCTCCAGGTCAGACAAGTGGCGCCGCAGGCTCTCCAGGCGCTGTAGATTATCCTGGCGGTGCTCTGGTGTCTCATCGGTATTAAGGCGACTCTGATTGGAAGTATTCATAGTCCTATATATGCAATGTTTGTAGTTTTACACATAAAGAAAGACACCTATTAAATCACGACGTACGGAGAATGCCATTCGAGCAATATTTCCCTCGCCCCTAACCATATCATTACTACTATTGTAAAACATAAAAAACAGTAACAAAAAGATTAGGAATTAAAATAAAAAAATAATGTTTTTGAAAAAAAAAGTGAACAAAGTAAAAATGTATGATAAATCATAAACCAAAAAAAAAACCTGCAGGGCATGTATTTGTGTGCAGCATTGCTCGATAGCGCTGGCCGTGGCGGAGTGTCTCCGGCGCAGTTGGATGAGCAGCAACACTAGCTCCTGGTGCGTGCGGCCCAGCAGCTCTCCGGCCGATAGCTCCGGGGGGCTCTCTGGGGGCAGGGGGGGAGGGAGGACAGAAGCGGGGGTGGGAGAGGGGGGTGACTTTACCTGTTTGCAAGTGGGAAATATTTTATCACATCGCATTACAAATATAGAAATGTTTCTGGGTGAATCAAGTCCGAGTTGAAAGTAGAGCGAGTGAGCAGAGAACAACTCACCCTCTCCTCGACGTCCGAGGCGCGGCGCACCCGCGGGCTCACGGCGCGCACCGGCTGGCTCCCCTCCACACTCTGCGGGATGTGCTGTGGAAGAGAAGGACGTTCATTGGAGCTGTGAGAGTAAGAGCGAGACTACTGCAGACAGACACACGGACGTGGATGCTCACCGTCTGGCTGGACCAGAGAGGGACCGCCTGGCGCACACGCGGGCTGACGGCGCGCACCGGGATGGCTGCTCGTCGGCCCTCCACACCGCTCAAGGAGGCAGACATGGATGCTGAGGTTCGGACAATTGGAAATTTCATTATATCATTTGGGTTCTATGTCTGTTGCCATCAAAGAGCTCCATTTGCCCGTGCTCATCAGCCAAGTGCTCTATAAATTCATGTCTTGATCTCTCTGTCTGTTGCTACAAACAACAGACAGAGAGGTCCGGATATTGAGGAACCAACCACGATAGGTCTAGATGACAATCGTTCATTCAAATATGACACTAACAAATAAGAATGATTTATTGAACAAGAAAATCAACTTAGATCAACACAAAAGATGTGATAATGAATTTGCAAGGGAAACATTTGAGTATTAGGTGTGGTTTGGGGTGCAATACCTGAGTTGGTGGGAGTGGTGCCCGCCACATCTCCCGCCCCTGCCCCCGCCCCCGGCCCCACCACTACCCCCGCTCCAGCACCCCCGCAGCCCTCGCCGGAGGACAGCAAGTCCCACTGCCTCAGTTTCTCTCGGTCTATCTCAAACTTCTTCCTGTCGCCGCTACTTCCTTCATCTTCGCTGTCTATATTTCCCAACCTCTGTTCGGGTGAGTCCGTAGACAGTTGCTCGTAAACTCCATCGTCATTATGTTCCGGCAGTTCGACCCTTGCAGACTGCGATGCTAGTTGCACGTAAACGTCGTTTTCATTTGAATTATCTATTGTGATTAATTTTAATTGAGCTTTTCGACTATTCTTTTTGTACGGACGTCTCTTGGTGGTGAACGGTCGTGGATTTTTAATATTATCATTAACATACGTAACGTCTCGACAAAGTTTTCCCTTTTTAAGGTCTGGGTCTGGCGAAGCCTCCGCACTACTCAGCATGGTCTTGAGATCCACGCTCCTCCTACCCGAGGCTCCCGGCGGGCTTGCCAGGCAGTCGAGGTGATCCAGCGAGCGCGCGTGACGCTGCGAAACCCTCCGGAGGTTTTCTGTCCACAGAGAGTCTTCATCCCACATCATTTCTCCATTGCAGATACTTCTCTCGGTATTTTGGACTTGGCTGAAGTCTTTAGACTTTACTGAATTATTGGGTAATCTTGTACCAACTTCTACATATAAATTGCTATTGATTGGCTTTCTATGTGAGCTTGTACGAGGCTCTTCCACTTGTAAATATCTACGGGAACCAGATGTTTGATTGAAATTCTCCGGGGCTTCCATCAGCGCTGAGTGGCTTCTGGAACGGTTCAGCTCCGAGAGTTGGGCGTCTGCAGTTCCAGAATGTACGGCGTTGCGTAGAAGTCTTTCCAGGGATTTATTTCTTTCGTTGGAACTCGAGTTATCCACATGTTGCCCAAACAGCCTTATGTCAACATTGTTGGAAGTCAATTTGTCGTGTGATAATAAATAAATGTTCTTTGAGCTTGGATTTGAGAGCAAACTCGGCATAGAATCTCGAACCTTTTTCTTTTTTAGTGTATCGGATTCATAAATGTTCTTGTTGTCAATGTCGGTGACTTTGTCAGCGGCACTCAAGAATTCTACCGATACGCACCGGGCTGCGGCTGCTATCTGGATAGGCCCCTCCCCGCTCTCCAGGCACTGGGACTGGTTCTGGTTCTGGTTGGAGTTGGAGTGAATGGGGTTGTGGATGTGACTAATGTCACACTTCTTCCCCAGAGGACCTTTTCTCCTCTGGTTATTCAGTTTGCTATTGAAAGCAAAATTGTTCTTATTGAAGTTGGATGGATACTGAGAAGCGATCCCGGAGAGGTTCAAATTATCCTGCGACGAAAGATCCGAGTAATAGTACGGAGCAGACTGCTCCAGCGAGCTGTCTCTACTGTGGCCCTGGGCGAGTCTGGGCGAGGTTAGGCAGTCTGGTTTAGCTTTAGACATTTCCCATACGTTGACTTTGTTAGTAGGATGCCCGTGAAATACAGATTGGTTTAGGTTCTTTAGAATTGAAGCTTCGTTTTCCAAATAAGGCGTGTTCTTAGAGTAATATGAAATAGTTGGCTGCTCAAAGCTAGCGTGCCGGGTGTGGTTTCCAGCCTGGTGTGCTTGAGGATAGGAAGAATTTGAAGTGCTCTCTGCAGGCAGCGAGTTTCTACTTGCGCTGCGAACAGAAAGCCCACACGACACTTTGGTGTGCAAAGAAGTTCCACTCGCTCCCGAAATGTTAGACATTCGACTCAAAGGCCTGACTGTTTGAAAAGTGTTGATGGTGTCTGGATCACTGGTAGTGTTGGATACGTTGGAACTTCTGCTCCTAGATCTCTCCGCTCCACTCTCCGTCAGCTGAATGTTCTCATAGTGAACTTCTTCTCTAATGGCCGCCACCCTATCGTTTAAATACCCCACCGTGGCCATATCTAAAGGCCTAGAGTCGTGAAAGTGGCTGTCAGCCAACTTCATGCCAGGATACATATTGCTGGAGTACAGATAAAGGTTGCTGGCTTGCAGTTCATCCAAATACTGGTCTAAATGGACAGCATCACTATTCTCGTTGAAGTTACTGTCCAATGATTCGATTTCCATACAAGACTCCTCCGAAAGTGGTCTTCTCTTGAGCATTCTTTCGATTTCATTATCGGTAGGCTGGTGTGCATGACGAAATTCCACAAAATCTTCTTCATCATCTATACCTGGTTTATCAGAGTTTAAATTGTTGGACCTTTCTCCCAGATTCAAGGTACTTCCAGAAATAGAGACGTCAAATTTGCTGCTAATATCTGATGATATTGACATTCGAGAGGAGCCTCTATCTGCATTGTAGCTCAGCAACGATTCGGTGTCTGTATTTCCGCTTGTTCTGTAACTGGGCGGAACGAATTTGGAATCTAAAGATGACCTTTTATTGGAATCAAAGTCCTTTATATCCTCAAATTTGCGAGTATCCGGCATACTGGCTCTGTTCCGCTTTATTCTCTCTCCTTTGAAAATGGTATCATACATTGACGGCGTGTTTCCATAAACCATTAAGGTACTCTTTTTGCTGGAGGAAATTATATGGTTCTTTTCAATTTCATCCAAATTTTCTTCCGATTTGGCCTTTTGTACACCAGACAGCGGGGTATTCAACTCCTCCATGGGAGGCGGAGAAGTAGGGATGGGAGGAGGTGAGACCAGCTCGCTGTCAGAACTGTCCTGAGCCTCCATCAGAATCCCACTAGATCCCAAATAGTATGAAGCTGGTCTGAAGCTATCCGAGATGGAAAATCGAGAAAAAGCCACATCCATGGAGAAGTCTTTGGATTCCTCATCCTCTGCTTCAGAAGTATCAGATTTGGATGAAGCGGTTTTACCTTGCGAGTTCATTAGGATATCTGGCAAAGGAGATTTCACATCTATTCGAGAAGCACTTTTAACTGATAATTTACTTTCGGAGTTTTGTTTTCTCAAAATAGACTTAGGCGAAGGGATGTCGGGAGTGTTGGGCGCGCTGTCTGTAGAATTTTTGTCGTCGAGGACATTCCTCTCCGGAAGAGTGTTCAGCTCCATGTACACGGGCTCCACCTTCCCGCTACTCACGCAAACAACTTCGTAAGCTTGGATCTCTTCATTGACAAATGCATTTTCTAATCCTTTACCTTGACTCATCTCCACGTAAGGGTTGTCCTCGTAATGCTGAGCACTGCCGAAAACACTCATATTCTTAATGATGTCAATATGTGGAGGTTCTTTGTCTAAAGCAGTTTTTCTCGGACTCATGGGTAGATAATGGTCCTCTAATTCTTCCGGCTTAGGAGTTGCACATGCCTCAGGTTTAGTTTCTAATTCTTCTATTGGTTTTGACTGGTTTTGACTCGGGTTCATCTCGCATATTTCGTAATCCGGAAATCTTTGACTCATCGATTCCCTTTCTTTGGCTCTTGAGGCTTCATCCGATGAAAAACAGCTCATGACCGATTTTCTGCCACTTGTGTCCTGGGGCTCGTTGTCATCGGACTGCGCCAGGACTTCATCCAGGTCGTTGTCCGTGTACTCCAGGTGGATCTCCGACTCTGTCTCGCTCTCCGGCGGGGAGGGGGCCACCAGTGGTGGGGGCGGGGAGGGGAGTGGAGGGGGGTGGAGCGACCTTCCTGCCTGCCCGCGCCTGGACTGTGATGCCGTGTCGCCCGCTGCGCCATCGACATCCCCCAATTTGTCTAGACCGAACGACAGTCACAACCACACATTAGTCACTCCGCTCACCATTTAGACTATATGGAACAACATGGAAAGACGCTCTTCATTCATTAGATGCATACACGGAGTAGATGGAGAACCACAACCCGGGAGTTAGTTGGAGAGGTCAAGTACAGTAATACCCATTCACCAGATACAGGAGGAGGAGGTTAGTGTGTACGTCCCAAGCAGGCAGGAAGGAAGCTCGCGTCACTTCGGTGCTAATCTAAGTTACGGACTTGTTCAACGGCGAGCACTCTCGGCGGATTAGTGTTGCGGAGGGAAATATAATATGTATATTAATATCGAGCTAAATACCAATACTGTCGCTAATCCTACGGATTGTGAGTGATAATACATACAATAGAGAAACTAAACAAGCACACCACTTTAATTTTATTTTAATCAGAGACCCCGGTACAAGCGGCTCCACTAACAGACAGGAATATTACAGAGTTAATACACTCGAGAGGAATATAATCTCCTTCTATGTTCATCCTTATGATGCGCAAGTTCTGATATCATATTGTCTTATGATGTCAGATATTGCGCCAAGCCAAGAGGGCTACTCAAAGTGAATAAGTAAGTTGTACCTGCTACTACTGCGACACGAGGTCTTGGCCTACCTTCGTCATCGGAGGAATAGCTGTTGTAAGCGGGCTGAGGGCGGGCAGGAGCTGCGAGACCGGGCGGACCATGCCCGAGAGGGAGGCTGCGCGCCAGCGATAGGGTGGCGGGGGTGGGCTTTCTCGTCAATGGCGACTGCAGCATCCGCTGCTTCCACTCCAGCAGCCGCTTCATAGACTCTTCGCGCTGCATATTGGTAAATGAAGAATTATCCCCAAGCAGAAGAGAAAGTACACAAAACAAGAGGAAAGTATAGAGAATCTTCACTCACAACACCAACCTGTTGCAGCTTGTCGCCGTGTCGGGGGCCGTCGGGCGCGGTGGAAGGCAGCCGGGCACTGGCGGAGCGCAGGAAGGGGTCCCCTGGAGCCTCCCGCAGTCCGCTGGCCGAGGAGCCCTCGCTCATGGCGCTGTTGCTCCGATTGTACACGTCCTCCTGGCTCATGATCTGAGACAGACTTTTGTTTCTCAGTGTCCAGTTGGAATTTGGCCCTGTAAGTTCGCTGTGCCTGTACTTATCCGATCCGCTGACGTTTCTGTTTTGATCTCGTATGCCGTAAATTGGATCCCTTTCCATCCTCATTTCGGTTTCGAAATGGCTTTCATCACGAAACGAAGGCATGGACATTTTCCGTTCCTTAATGTATTCCGGCGACCTTGGGTCAGACTGCCTGGGAGGAAAGACGGTGCTGCCAAAACTTTTATTTCTGAGGTAGTGAGCGGACTGCCGCATCTTTTCAGCGTAGCTGGCTTCAGAATAGTAGTAGCTATCTCCGTTGTAGTCATTGTGAGAATTGATATCCAAACTAGACTTTGGTCTCGGCGGTTGCCTGGAGGACGGCAAGACATGTCTGGTTTGCGCCGTAGAATCGTAAGAGGCGTTCTTGGCTTCGTATTCTAAGAAGTCAGCGCTGTGCGGTCTGGGGACATTGCTGTGTGGTAAAGTTGGAGCAGAATAGTTGTGCGGAAGTTTTTTCTGGCGCATTTGTACTGAAGGTGCCTGATATATTTTACTCTGAAATGAAAAACCTCCATCAACAAAACATAATTCACTCGGGTTCGTGAAATTAAATAATAATTTATAATAAACTTCATTTACCGTATCCACATTAGGTTCGGCGTATCTTTGGTGAGGTAGTTGTACAGGAATAGCGGCTGTATCTTCATAGGCTACAGGACTCATGGGTCTCGGATAGGACTGCTCCCTCGACTGATAGTTCTGGGTATTGGCAGAGTTGTGATACACATCTTCATAGTCCCCGGACCGACCCTTGCTGTAGTATCCGGGGACAATCATGGACCTGCCGTAAGTGTCCGGAGTTCTCCTCTCAAATGACTGCCTCTCCACAAAAGAGCCGCTGGCATTTGCTCTTCCCATGTTCTGGGGTTGGCCCTGCGTCCTCTCTGTCAATCTCTGGTTCATCTCTTGCTGCTGCAGCATCTTATGGTAGTCTGACTCAACATATATATTCTGAGTGTCCAGTTGATAATACTTTTGAACATTATCTTGAGGTAAAGTGTTATTATCAAAATAGGCGGGTGACTTATTTTGGAGCATTCTAGTTTCGTTGCTGTGCGTTGTCCTGGCGGGCACAGTGTTGGGGACGTTGCTGTTGCTAGGGGACTTGTTACCGTCTAATCTGTTGGAGTGAGTATTGGTCAAGGGCAAGGATAAGTTATGTGCACTGTAGATAGCTTCGGGGGATTTGCTAAGATTCCTCTGCGCAGCGTAGTTACTGGATGCGGATTTGCTTTCGTAAATAGCTTCAGCATTAACGTTATTTGGTGATTTTGTGTTCATTCTGTTCTTGACAAACTTCTGTTGGCTATTGTCTCCACCCCTGTACACCGAAGGCTCCCTCAGGATGTCGTAATTTGGATCATACCTGAAACAATATATAAATATAGATACCCAAGAAACTCCCATTAAATATTTCTTAACTATTAAATACTATCTGACCTATCCACCCTCTCAGGACTGGGAGACTGGTACCCCTCGTTGGACCTGCGAGGTTTCGGAGGGGCATTCTCGTACATGTGCTGTGCGCCAGCGCTCGTCTCGGGGGCACTGTCATCCTGCGAGCCAATAAATAGACATTTAGATCAATTTGACAAAAGTGATACTGCAATATAAAAAGCATCCAATGAAGTATATTTACTGCTTCCCCGGGGGTGACGGAAGGTTTATTCCTCCTCTCATGGGAAGATTGGGTTCCGGGTTGCGGCATCTTCTCCGCACCACTAAAACACATCAATCATAATTTATTAAGAGCTGCCTACTGAAGTAACCAAAGTGGCAACAAAACTGAGGATTATTGGATTCACCTCCCAACTCCATCTTGCATGATAGCGGCCATGGTGAGCACCCGCAGCCACTGGTCCATGGAGCGTTGGTCCGGTGCAGCCAGCACGTACGTGCGCATGTTGGCGTGCTCGCACTTGAAGGACCACTTGCGTGCCCCCTTCTCCTCGCTCGCCACCGGAGACACCACGTACGAGGGCAGCAGCACCGAGCCTAGCAGCTTGTCCTCCTCTTGGCCTGTGGCAAGGGGCAAGGGGCACGGTGAGAACAAGTGTGACATTAAAGTAAGATTGAGTTGATAAGATGCAAAAAGTGTGTTACCTTTGTAGTAGAACAAGCAATACTCGGAAAGCACGAACCATCTCTTTCGCCAAACCTTGAGACCGTCCGAGCCCTGCTTGTAGAGCCAGCCGGCCTTGGTCACAGGCGCGGTGGGCGGGCGCTGCGCCACCGGCGAGCGCAGCGCCTGAGACGTGCCGCTGCTGCTCCTGCGGCCTTCCGAGCCGCTGGTGGACTTACTGCCCGGGCTGCTCAGGGGTTCCGCAGAGTTCTTGCTCGAGGGAGACACCGCCGCCTGCTTGGCCCTGTTGGGCAAGTAGCCGTAGTCCTCCTGCATGTTGTTCTCGTGCTTCCTGTTTAGCCTCGCATTTATTTCATTCAGCTGCGCCGTGCTGGGAGAAGCGCTGTACTGGGAGAGGTTTTGCTGCGAGTGCTGCCGGCTGTGCAAGTGCTGGTGTAGAATCTGCCTCTGCGCAAAAGTTTGCTGCTGTTGCATCTGCGCCTGGCTCTGGTACTGCATCTGCTGATGCAGCTTCATCTGCTGCAACTCGTTGTACTGCTGCCTGAGCAGCTGCGTGTGGCTGTGTGCCGGCGAGATGTAGCTGGGCTGCTGGATCCTGCTGGTGTAGGGCTGGTACAGCCTCGCCTGCTGCCCGGGGGGCTGGTACAGGCTCGGGTGGTTCTGGTAGATCTGCTGATGGTCCCCCAGCTGGTGCTGGTTTCTCCTCAAGTAAGCCTGGTGAACGGAGGCGTTGTATCCGGGGGGAACCGGGGCCGACATTATAGGATCTTGCGACGGACTCTGAAGCGAATACGAAGAGTTAGTCGCGGGCATGGATCTCTGCTGAAGCTCGAGCCTCTGGCTGGCCATCTGCTGCTGCTCCCTGAGGGCGTACTGCCTGGCGAGCTCCGTGGGCTGGCGGGTCCCGTACAGCTCCTGGGGGTTCTCCAGGAGCGGGGAGCGCGGCCCCACAGGAGGCTGGTGGGGCTGGAGGGTGACGGCCTGCGGGTACTGGGGCCCCTCGCTGTAGTGGTTGGACTGCGGGGCTGGCCGCTGGCCCGGAGGTGCCATTTTTTTGCCCTCCATGGAAGCCGATGACGTCAGCACGGGCGGGTCCAGCCTGGAAGGCAGACACCATTAGGGAGTTGAAGTCGCCGCGTAAATACAAAGACAGCTGATTTGTATGCAAGAGTCAGTGGCGGTACAACACAAGAAATGACTCATCTGGCATACCGAATGAGAAACGATTTGCTACCGGGACAGGCGCGTACACCTCGTACAAATATTAATGACCGAATACGGCGGTCGGTGTACCAGAGCCAGAGCCAGAGCCAATGCTCTCGGAACTTGCGTGTGTCACCTGCGGCTCAAATGACGCGCGCCCCCTACTGTACGTACACGTAGCTCGCTTTCCAACGGCTTCTCCGTGACCGCCGGCCGTTCTCTCCGAACGCAGCCTCGGCCTCGTATTCAAATTATGTTGACTAAGGAAAGCGGACTACCTGACGGCACCACAAAGGGCGCCGACCTACGGCCGACGTTGGCTGCTAGCAAACTGTGCTCTCTGTACCTAGTTGTAACTATACGAGTACGAGTACGTTCATTCAATACTCGATAATATAACATGATCCTTCCCTTTCGTTCACTTTAGAAATGCTATTGTGATATGTAATATTTCCAATATGATGAGCCCAGCCCAGACTCCCTCGGGAATAATGTTTTTAGTGGTCGAAACTCGGAAAATCCACATGTTATAGTTAAGAATTTAAAAATGTCGCAAGAACCACGAGGATCAACTCAATTTTTGTACCTAATGAGAAAGATAAAGAATATATTTTTTAAATCTTTATTTACAATGAACTTCTCTACCGCGAAATTTCAAAGAACAACATTAATAATCTGGAATAGAATTATCAGCACTGTTAATATTCCACTTTTATTTATTAAATATTTTTATATAATAAAAATGTCAATCACAACATATTTCGGAGGTGAGCTCCGTTGTGTGCTATCGACGTCAATAGTGATCGTTGTAAAATTGTAAAACAAATATAATGTGTCTCCTAGAACAATGAAAATATTGCAAATCTACATGAATACGACTGCCCCTCGAGAGTTGTTGTACGAGTATGTACTAGGAGCACCATATAGGTGGAAGTGTCAGACAGTGACCCGACTCCGATCTCGGAACGTCCTTGCCCGTACACACGCACAAGTGGGACACGCGCGGCCGGCCAGGCCTAAATATATCCTCCTGCTCTCTACTCTGCTCTACTCTACTCTATATATATCCTCCTAGTCCCGGGAATGCATCACTCGGCCAATGTCACCGTCCACAATGGCACGTCCTCAACAGGCAGAGTAAGGTAAATTCATAAAAAATTAACCCCATTGAATAACTCACTAACTGCACCTCTACATCAAGGTGTACAATTTAAAAATAGATTGAAAGTGTATTGCATTCCACTTCGCACGAGTGAATGCATCATGTATTAGGACACGCGTAACGTGCATTCATAATGAATGTGGAATGTGAGAAAATCAACACTTGTTCACCAGCCTCCGTGGAATTATGCCATCAAAACAATACCTATGCGATGTTAGAGCTAAGATTGCACAGCAGGCCGGAGTGTTACGATTGCCTCTCCATCTCCAGTTGGATAAGTCGGATGAAAGGTTGGCCACCACGCCCGCTGGCAGGTGTCATGTCGCGTTCCTGCGGCCGTGTGTCGCGAGCTCGGATTCCAGCGGCGCTCGAGGACTGGACACCCGTGACACCTACTGATAGGTACTGCATTGGCACAACATCGGCATACAGGTATTATATTATCGCATCTTATCCCAACTAAGTCGAGCATAGCGAAGTGTACTGTTTCCACACTAAACTCCCGAGTCCGAGAACGTGTAAGAGATAAATAGTGAAAGAGCATAACATTACAAGGTGAAAGTATTATTACAGAGTTCACGCTTTAGAAAACGGCTCGGTCACTGCGGAGCGGAGGAAGGGGAAAGAGTGGATGGTGACGGTAGTGCAGCTCTGCAGAAGTATCGTAGCTCCAGCTGTTCACTGTTCATGCAGCGCAGTCACAGACCCGACCCGTTTCTCCGGTTCGTGACTCGCCCGCCCGCCCGACCCGGCCCGGGCACGACACACTGCCATGCCGCGTGCCGCTTCAATCAGATAGAACCGAGCACTTTCATACGTTATGAACATCGTGCAACTGGAATATTGGGAAGAGATGCCGAGTAGGCAATATTCTTAAAGAAATCATTTGTCACGACTCGCCGGCGCCGTAATGTCCCAGACGACTGAGCGCGAGGCACCATTAACGTCGCCGGCCATAGGTACTCTTTCCGCGGACACAATTGCAGATCGGAATAATGGGGATAACGGAAACCGGACCGTGATAATGGCCAAAACAATTTAGCAGGTCTCCGGCAGGTGCCTCTGTGGCGGAAGTCGTGGCTGGCCAAATAAAACCAAACGCATACCTAACTGGACCAGCGGCGCTTCGTTGATTCGTGAAAAACAACGAATCTGCGATATCAAATCCAATAGAAAGAAATTAACTTTATGGAGTGACCATTGCGCCTCATCGGTTACTTTCTGCTAAAGCGGTCTAAAGTGGCCCGCCCTGCAGTAGGAAATATTCGATTCAGCGGAACCTTCGGTCATCGTGTCTGACGCACCGACGACAATGAACAGTAAAGTTCATGTGAGATTATCGCTGTATCAACAACACAAGACATGCTGACCTGATCGTCGTTTCTCTGTGCGTTTAAATAAAACTAAGTAGCCACCAAGGCTGCTTTAGAAAATTACCATGTACCTAATACAATATTCAATTTGAAAATTTGGTTTGGTTCATATGGTGCTCCCGACAATTTGGAGATATTTCGTGTATATGTGAATTGTTATGGTCAATTTGATTATTGCTGCTCTTTATGATAATTATTTGTGACAAAAAATACGTTTTTACTGTTTTGGTGTTAAAACTATATAAGTTTTTTCGTTTATAAAAAGAATTTTGACAGGTGTAAAAATAAATTTTTCATTTGTTCCAATGACAATTTGAATAAATTCTTCAATAATATTTTTAAGTTCTTGCTGGTGTTGGATTGTTTTAAGTGCCTAATTACAGTAAATTAAAACAGTGGATAACGTGGAATAAAAATTAAATAAACACAAATGTCCGGATCGTCCAGCTGACGACAAGTGCACCATCTAAAATAACATTATGTGTTAAATTATTTTTCTTTGTTATTTTATTTTATATCATTGTATTTCAGATAATTTGTTTTAGATTTATTATGTAGACGTTGAACGATCGAAGTGTGCGCGGGAGATGCCTTTTGGTGGCGATGAGGTTCGCAACCCATCACACCGCGTCTCTCGCGATGGCGAAAAGAGAAGGATGGAGTGCCGCATCGATTAAAGTGTGGCAGTCCATTCTTTCTGCCTACCCTTTCGGGGAGACGGCGTGATGGTTAGTTAGTTACAATATTCATATCCTTGAAAGATTATGAACACTCTGATAGATAAATGTGGCGGATGAGTCGAGCCCTTAAAAATTCAGTTGCACCGCGGAACGAGATTTCGTTTTACGAGTGCTAACTATTGGTGAAAGTTAAATGAACTGAAAACTTAGACAAAAAGTAGCGTGTACGCAGGTGATGTTCACAAATTAATTTGTCTGCCTGATGTGCTCTCGGTACTTATCAACAGTGATCGTTTGCAGTTGTGCAACTAAGGCGACAGCATACCCAACTTGGTGAAATGTATCGTGGATGGCCGCCTCTTGTATCGGGGTCTGGAGGTCGTGACTGCGGGAGGCGAATATCACTACTCAATCGGGAATTAGCAAACCAGTTACAGTTGCGGCCATTAAGTACATTCCGCAATACCTACCCGGCCTATTCGCATTCCGCAGGATCACTCTTATCTTTGTTTGTAATTCAAGTACCTAGGGGTCGATGCAGTCGTGTGCGGCGACCTAACACGCCCGCACACCATATTATTATCTTACTGTTAGTCTATACAAACAAATCAACGCATAATAGGACGCGGTGTTTACATTTAAAACACTAAGGTCAACAAAGAAAATCGTTAAATTCTCATTGAAGAGTAGATGTTTACACAACAAGCCGATGTGTATATTTTATAGTATAGATTTCCCGCCTGGAGTCGGACAGCGGAGCGGAGAATTTATTAAAAATACTTCTGCGGCAGAACAAGCCGATACTGAGAAGGGCCCCCGCCCCGGCTCCTATCGAGAATAGCTGACCAGCGAATAGTACACAACGTGTAATCGGTAGTTTTAATAATATAGGGACGGGCGGGTACCTACTGCCACTGCAGAGCTCGGGCAAGTGAGATGCATGGATAATGTATCGTAAGCTTCCGACGCTCTCCGCTCGCGGGGCGCGAGCCAGGAGGCAGAGACTGGAAGCCGAAGGCTGAGGGCGCGGAGTCCGCAACCACCGCTACAGATTCCAATTTAAAAACTTCACACAAAACAGAACATCACTTGAAACTTTCGATTGTAACCTCACATAATACACTTCGGGTGAACTTTGTACGCGATTAAAATGGCAACGGGTTCGTATGTTATATCACATTGTTTTGCTTTTTGTTTTGGAATTTCCGGCGCAGAGTCGCAGTCGCAATGCAGTCGGCGTGCGGCGAGACGAACCGGCCGCAGGAATGCCGCGCGGCAACTGGCCCGGCTGGAGCTGGGGCCGCGGCGGGCACGGAGCGCCCCCCTCCCGCGCACACCTGACGCGGACCAGCGGCGCCCAACCATCGCAGCTGCACCCGAGTCTCCGTGCCTTTCAAAAGTGCCGCTTACTATTTGAGTGACTGTTCTAAATTCATTCGTTGCCGATATCTGCTTTTGTAACGGGCATCTATACAACCTGCCTCACCTTGTAAATGCAAGCCAATCAGTAAAAAAACTTGTTTACAAAAAGGCCAATATACAACGAGCGCGTTCGATTCTCAGGAAGAAATGGGTTCTCGCCTCCGAGGAAGTGGTTCACCGTTAGTCGCGGAGTTGCGCCTAGCCGAGCCTGGCGACCTGCCGCTCGAGGTGCCTGCTCCTCTAACAGTAGACAGTAGAACCTACCTAAGCAGCTAAGCACGTTTAGCAAGAAAGCGCGCTGCACTGCACTGGCCGCTGGTGCACTCCGTACATATATAATATGTAAGTTAGTACTAAATAATAGTATTGCGCAGGTCAAACATATCATAGCATGTTACCATCGATCAGGGAAGTTCCTTCTCTATACAATCGCTTAAAGATTGTCTGCTCTTGTTCTTTGGAACAGGGCAATGGGAGAGACTCTTTCATTAATTTCACATCACTCGGAGTACTTGTGTCATTTTTAAAAGTAACGTGACTCATCGAGTCCGTGATTAGGAGTTAGTAAATACCTATATCAATATAAGATAAACTAGAGGCACGCTATCTTGACACAACCATCGAGATTAATAAACGTAAAAAGTGAGAGATAGCACAATAATAACAACCGGTCACGTAAAGAGATTCTTCCGCCGTGAATCACGCCGCGCACATTGCCGATTCGGAGAGAGTTTTCTTCTCGAGGAGTATCGCGGACCGGTCTGCGCTCCCTCCAGCGGCCGCATGAACGCTATTATGGCATGGCATGCCTTTAGTTTCTACTCTCTTAATCTGCTGTGACACCCGTGCACGGTGATTACCCAAATTAACGTATTCCCGCTTTAAGGTATGCCTCTCTCTAGATGAGCGCGCATGCATACTACCGAATCGGTACTGCTCGTGACTAGGGAATCCGATCCCGCACCATTTTTGCGGGATCGGTAATGCGGGACTACACATGCGGGAATTTGAAAACAAATTGGCGCAGACGTCTTTCTTAATGGAACTCGTGTTTTTGTCTCCCTATAGCGTACTACTGAGCCGATAAAATGATAGGCTTTGTATGATAATTTGCTGTAAATGTTTTATATAGGAACTCGTGAAACACTTGAATACGCTTATTGATATGCTATATTAGATGGTAATAATAGTCACTCACCAGTCCCAGAGCTGCCAGAGGCAGTTGAACATGATGCAGCTTCGGTCCATTTCTCTCGCTGGATTAACGAACTAAGAAACTCTCCACTCCAAACACTTCACTGCCTTGCAGCTACATTCCTCCTCCTCGGTCGTCTTGATCGGTAACGGAACTCGCTGCCGAGTAGGTCGCGGTCTTCTCCGGGCGAAGGACACGTCACCAGGAGCCGCCAGACCCGCCCTGAGAAAAGTCATTTGTTAGTTTTAGACACAACATCTACAACACCTTGATCTAGATTAGGTGCCAATTGTCGAGATGAGCGGTTATGATTTAGTTTGTACAGTCCACCCCTAATCTAACTAACTACTAACTAACTAACCCTCACGCCGTCTCCCCGGGGGGGTAGGCAGAAATAATGGAACCCCACACTGTTCTGCCCTGACATACTTCTCTCGATTCCTCTACATTCATACATCTTGTCATGCACGCACGTAGATTTCTCCGACTCCTCACGTGACCGACATTCAATATTTTATTGATTTGATCGCGCCACGTTTTCCTCGGCCTTCCTCTATTTCTAGCTCCGTTCACGCCGTTTACATATACCTTCTTTACCATTCTGTCTTCACTCATTCTTTCCATGTGTCCAAACCATCTTAATGACCCTTTCCTTATTTTGTTGATGACACTTTCATTCGCACCACATTCACTTCTTATACTTGCATTTGTCACTCTGTCATATACATATATTTGCCACACATTCGTCTTAGAGATCTCATTTCTACTGCATTTATTCTACTTTCATCCTTCTTTTGCCAGTTCCGTGCTTCACTTCCATATACAAGGGTCGGCACAAGAACACCATTATGCACTGCCAGCTTAGCTTTTTGGGATAGGCTTTTGTTTGCGATGACAACTCGTCACCTGAGAGCAAGAAGGTTCCAACTGTCAAAAGTAAAAAGCTGAGAAAAATGAAGTCAAAGTTTTGATGGTTTCGGGTGTGTATCTTGGAATAAAAGGATTCCATCTGAAGCAGATAAAGCTCTTAACCGAGAAGCGTGTAAATTTTCTGGCGACAGTTGGAATAATAAAGTTCTAAGTGTAAATTAATCCTTCTTCAGTAAATCGTGTGTTTGAATGATTAGATGGAACTTGATTCTTTTCGTAACATCAAAATGACGATACTATTACATGTTTTTTTTATTGTACGTATAGATAAGGTTAGTATGAATTCTTTTCACGAAAAAAAGCCAAATGTGAAATTTTGTTAGTTGGAACCCTCTTACTCTCAGGTGACGAACTTTAAGTGCACCATTTACTCTATTGCCTGCCCCAACCCTTCTTTCAATATCCTTCTCCACCCTCCCATCCTTTGTAAACATACTTCCTAAATAAACAAATTCATCCACTTGTTCCAGATTTTCACCGTTTACACTAATGTTGCAGACTGTCATGCTTCCTTCTTTTTCGAAAATCATTACCTTGGACTTATTCACATTCATCATCAAATCGTATCGCTTGCATACCTCATACATACTAGACACCAGGGCTTGCAGTTCATGCTCGTTGTCTGCAAGTAGCACAGCGTCGTCCGCATACAACAAACAGCTTACTGACACACCATTCATTTTTGTACCTGCTTCCAACCCTTTCAGCTCTTTCATACACTCGTCCATATATAGATTAAACAATCATGGAGACATTACACACCCCTGTTTGACACCTTTATTGATATCAAACCAGGCTGTGAGATCCCCATTTACTCTGACACTAGCAGTGCTTACCCCTAATCTAACAAAACTTATATTATTTTAAATATGCACAATGCAATATCTGTCCTGACAGGACAACGACCTGAACCACACGGTTCGGTTGTTAGAATAAGCGTCAGATAACCTAGAGGCCATAATACACTGAGCTTGATGAGAGATAGACTGATGCCACTGTGTGCATCGTGC
The DNA here is from genome assembly GCA_022606425.2 of Lepidostoma basale. Lineage (NCBI taxonomy): Eukaryota > Metazoa > Arthropoda > Insecta > Trichoptera > Lepidostomatidae > Lepidostoma > Lepidostoma basale. The sequence continues at coordinate 45,814 of JAHDVF020001534.1, forward strand.
ATTCTACCGCATGTGTTCTACCTACATCTGGTCTTGTTATTTAGGTCATCTTCAACTTATTCTCCACACGTACAGAGTTACATCGATCAATTAAAATCGTATTACCGGTAATTATAAAAAACCGTTTTAATAGAATGCACTGCACAATATTGCGTATAATTTTAAATGAACTACTACTCGTAAGTCGAATTCGAATTGCGCAGAAAACAGATCGGCTTAGTAATTGTTAAAGTAAACTAGAACTGGCACCTCCGTCACAATGCGGTGCGGAGTGATCCACAGAATCCAACAATGATAGGCCATACATCCAACCCAACCCAGACCTTGGGCGCGAGGTAATATGGCACACTCCCAGTATTTAGGTATAATATCTTTTGATAATTATAATAGTTAATTTTTCTAAATAAATATATTGATTTAATAAAATAAAATAAATATTTCGTATATAATAGGCACTGCTACTATTTTGCTTCTGACTTTTCTACGAATCAAGTTGTATTTTTATGAGAGCCATTTTATAGCGAGCAGTATAACATGATACCAATTTATGGTGTCACTTGTTGTCTTCGAGGAGCAAATTTTCAGACGTAAAACTTTTGGGAAAATAACTCTTCGAATCCTGAGAATGGCGATGTGCTGTGATCGTCATGTTCAAAGTGATGGACTAGTGTATGGTGATGGTCTAACTATGTATTGTTTTGCGGAGGCTCACGGCGTACTTTTCTTCATAAATACTCGCTTGGTTTATTAAAATGTCCCATTATTATGCTGCCATCGCAACCGAATACAAAACAATGCAATCTGCAGATACAATAATTAGCTTTTACGAATGAATACACATACAAATGTCGTACGCACATATAAGTTGATATGTTTCGATAATCCTCTGTTAGAAAAATAACAAAACTGGTCGATCAATAATTCGAAAATAGGGAACTGTCGAAATACGCAATGGTCAATCGCTTAACTCCACCGTCCCTATCGCAAGCCGTGCACTGGTTCCTTCCGATTCCTATCTCCCGCTCTGTAACCACTCATCTTTCAACGGACGCATGTGCGTATATTACAGATGACACTTCCTGGCGTCCCGAGCCGCGTGCATGTGCACGGGACAACAGGACAACAGGCGCCCTGGACACGTGCGCCGCCCAAACTCTATCTGACGATTTCAACCGAACCGAGCCAAAATATTTTCACCGTGCCCGACAATCGCTTTACATTTCTAAACTTGAGAAAGTTGCGAGCAAAGGCTAGAGCGAGTGCGAGAGGCGAACCTTGTTGTGGCCGATATCGATTGGCCGCCAGCGCGGGTCCACCGGCCGCGCCAGTGCGTGCGATCTCTGCCGAGGTAGGTACTCAACTACTGACTGAACTGAACAACCGAACCGGGGACCGGGGCGAGAGGAGGGAGGCGGGAGGGTGCGCGTGGGACCGGAGGGGATGTGTTTAGGGGAAGTGAACCGTTTGCGTTGCACTTTTCCTCCCAATCGATTGGGATAATGTAGGTACCTACCATATAATAAACACTGCATTAGCTGATGATACCTGTTTAACAACTCAATTGAACTACCGAACTACGGACAAATAAGTTAAAAAAAACGAAATCTTATTGAGGGAAGAATGTTAACGGAGAGTAAGCTCGTACAAAAGAGACGGATGGAGTAATCTAAGGAAATGTATGGTGGTGATACAAGTGATGGTGAAAGCATTAGAACTGGTGTAAGCGCGAGACGTATAAACGGCAATACATAACAAATAAGTATGAATGAGATTGAAAGACCCGCGAAAGCAATGAATAGTGGAAAAGCTGTGGGTATGGCTGCATCGCTATAGAATTTATCAAAAACGGTGGCGAAGTGGTTTCTGGGTGGATATGTAAACTGTTCAACCAATGTTAAGAGGAAGGATATAGGTACCCCACTCGACTGGAGGAGAACAGTAATCATTCCTCTGTACAAAGGAAAAGGGAATATGGAATGTGGAATCTACAGAGCTATTAGTATTTTGAGTGTCATTGGTAAAGTCTATGGCAGAATTTTAATAAAAAGAGTAAGAAAGATGACAAATGACAGATTTTGGGATGTGCAAGGCACCTTTATGAATGGCAGAGGATGTATGGATCAAATTTTTGCACTTCGTACAGTGACAGAGAAGTTTCTGGCCAAAAACCGTAAACTCTTCCGTGCGTTTGTCGATTTGCAAAAAGCATATGATCGCGTTCACATAGTTAAGTTGTGGGAAATATTGTTTGAATATGGAATAAGGACAAAACTGATCACGGAACGCACTGAGATCTTACAACCTGGTTTGATATCAAGAAAGGTGTCAAACAGGTGTGTGAAATGTCCCCATGGTTGTTTAATCTATATATGGACAAGTGCATGAAAGAGCTGAAAGGGTTGGGATGCAGGTGCAAAAATGAACGATATGTCAGTAAGCTGTCTGTTGTGTGCGGACGACGCTGTGCTACTTACAGACAACGAGCTTGAACTACAAGCCCTAGAGTCTAGTAGATACGATTTGATGATGAATGGGAATAAGTCCAAGATAATGATTTTCGAAAACGAAGGAAACATGACAGTCAAGTGGATGAATTTGTTTATTTAGGAAGTATGTTTACAAAGGATGGGAGAGTGGAGAATGATATTGAAAGAAGGGTTGGGGCAGGCAACAGAGTAAATGATGCACTTAAAGTTGTCATCGCACATCGCCTATCCAAAAAAGCTAAGATGGCAGTGCATAATGGTGTTCTTGTACCGACCCTTATGTATGAATGTGAAGCATGTAACTGGCAGAAGAAGGATGAAAGTAGAATAAATGCAGTAGAAGTAATGAATGTGTGATAAATCTGTATATGACAGATTGTCAAATGCAAATATAATATAAGAAGTGAATGTGGTGCGAATGAAAGTGTTATGAACAAAATAATGAAAGGGTCGTTAAGATGGACACGTGGAAAGAATGAGTGAAGACAGAATGGTGAAGAAGGTATGTGTAAGCGACGTGATCGGAGCTAGAAATAGAGGAAGGCCGAGGAAAATTTGACACTCAATCAAATATTAAATGTCGGTCACGTGAGGAGTTAGAGAAATCGACATGTAGCATGACAAGATGTATGTATGTAGAGGAATATGTCAGAACAGAACAGTGTGGCGGTACATTCTTTCTGCCCACTCCTTCGGGGAGACGGCATGATGGTTTGTTAGTTAGTTCATCATCATCATCATCATCAGCCGTCTCTCATCCACTGCTGAATGTAGGCCTCTCCCAAAGCCCGCCACCGCCCCCTATCCATTACCGCTCCCATCCATCCATGTCCAGCAATCCTTTTCAGATCTTCGGTCCAGCGGGCAGGGCCAGGGGGACGTCCAACTCTACGGAATCCTGTACGCGGTCTCCACTCCAGAACCCGTCTTCCCCATCGGCTGTCGGTTCTCCGACAGATATGGCCAGCCCACCGCCACTTCAGCCCGCCTATCCGTAGAGCCACCTCAGTCACCTTGGTTTGTTGTCGAATAAATTCGTTTCTAAATCTGTCCCTCAAGGTTATTCCAAGCATGGCTCATAGACTAGACCTTTTGTCAATGTCCACGTCTCGGCTCCGTGCGTCATGACTGGCAAAACGCACTGGTTGAAGACTTTAGTCTTGAGGCATTGTGGTATTTTGGAAGTGAGAACATGACGTAATTTCCCAACCCAACTGAATTCTTCGGTCGGCTTCTTTCTCGAAATTGTTTCGTCCTAATTGTATGATTTGGCCAAGATATGTGTATTCTTGTACCACTTCGAGAGCCGACCCATCGACAATATGTTCATTATACATGACTTTCGTCTTGTCCAAATTCATCCCGAGACCCACTCGTCTGGATGCAGTGTTCAGTTCATCTAGCATGCCTTCTAGCTCCCTCACAGATTCCATCCGCAAAACGAAGGTGAGAAATGTATTCGCCATTTATGTTGAGGCCACGTTCAGACCAGTCCAGAGTTTTAAATATATCTTCCAAAGCACAAGTGAACAGCTTCGGAGAACAGTGTGGCGGTACATTCTTTCTGCCCACTCCTTCGGGGAGACGGCAAGATGGTTTTTTAGTTAGTTAGTGCTCTGTTCATTCACAAATTGAAAGAATATTGTAAATGTGTTAGTGCGTGTGCGTACGCGTAATGTCCGGACGGTTCATGTTCAGTGTGCTTGGGTCTTGGCAAGTCGAGCGAAGCACACGTCGCACCCGACCATGATTTCTCATACGAGTATAGCTACTCGGTGATTCGAAAATTACTCGTTTTGCAGGAGTGTTTTTAAAATATTATTTTTATTATTGATTAATCGCAAATTTACGATGTCGAAATTAGGAAAAGGAAAGGCACTTTCGGGTCAAGCAAAGGAGATTATTATAAATGTTCACAAATATCTCGAGGAATTATATAAGTCCAGCAATTCGGTAATTATTTTATTTACTACTAACCATCAAGCTGTTTCCCGTAAGGGTAAGCAGAGAGGATGAATTGCCATATTGTTCTTTTCTGACAATTATTTTCAAATATCAAAAATGATTTATAAAATTAAATATAAAAAGTATCAAATTGTTTATTTTATTTTAGACCGTCCCGGTATTGGATCAAGTTTCCAAGGCAACAGGATTGGGGAAAACAACAGTTCAAAGGATTGTACATGAATTTACGAAAAAAGGATTCCCGGATGCCGTAATGTCGCCGAAGAAGAAGATTTACAAAAAGAAGGTACAAGTTGATGACTTCGATAAATCAGTAATCAGGCGTTGTATTTATAATTTCCATATTATTCATAAAAATTACCTACTCTTAACAATATACACGCTGCCATCAAGGAATCTATTAATTTTAGCAGTGGAAGGACAAGTTTATGGAAGATAATCAGGGGACTCGGATTCCGCTGGTCAAAAATTAGGGATAATTATAGGTTTTTAAAAGAAAGGTCAGACGTCAAATACAAGAGGACAAAATATTTACGAGAAATAATACGGTACAGGCAAGAAGGCAGATCTATTATATATACGGACAAAACATATGTACACACGAGTCCCGTATCATCTATGGCATGGGCTGATTCGTCCATCAATGGCATGAGGAAGCCGATATCTGAAGGTTCAAGATATATAATTGTACACGCTGGTGGTGAAACTGGATTTGTTCCCAATGCATTTTTAATATACAAATCACACCAAAAAACAGGCGACTATCATGATGACATGAATTTTCAGAATTATGAGAAATGGATAACTGAAAAATTAATTCCAAATTTACCATCTAAATCAGTTGTGGTAATTGACAATGCATCGTACCATAATAAAGTCATCAATCCTGCTCCAACTTCAAACTCCAAAAAGGCTGATATGACTTCGTGGTTGTTGAGAAATGGGATAGAATTTGCTAATACCATGTTAAAGGCAGAGCTGTATCACCTTATCAAGCTGCACAAACCAAATCACAAGGAATATGCAATTGACAATATATTCCAGAAACATGGACACGACGTGTTAAGGCTGCCTCCTTATCACCCAGAGCTCAATCCCATTGAAAAAATATGGTCGATTTTAAAAGGATATGTGGGTTCTAATAATGTTGATATGACATTAGAATCGGTAAAAAAATTAATCGAGGAAAAGGTCAACAATATAACAACTAGAGAGTGGGAAAACGTTTGCCGAAATACAAAAAACATAGAAAAAGAATACGCTACGAAAGATGTTCAAATGGATGAAATCACCGATAACAATCTTTTTATTTTAAGTTTAAATGATGAGTCTGACTCTTATACAGACGATAGTTTATCAGATAATTGTGTGGATGAACGAAATGAATAGAAAACAGCTAGACTCTTTCAGTTTTTTTTCCCCGAGGAATATGAATCTGCCGTAATACTTCTCTGTTTCAGAATTCCAGTAGAAAACACGAATTCACCAAAAACAATGGAACTTCCAGACACCATTAGCCGAAATATTGAAAGTAATTATTTAAAAACAAGGAATTCCCTGGAATATTAAGATTGTGAGTATTAGTCCCACCCTTAATTGCTTTCCAATAATATGGCATCAATACCTATCTAAAAATATGTAACCTGCCGTAATGCTTTGTTGTTTCAGGATTCCAGAAAAACACACATTTTACAGAAACATGGGAACCTCCAGACACCATTAGCCGGGATACCAGATATTCCAAATAATTAAATTAAAACAAAGAATTCCTTTGAATTTTAACATTGTATTATTTATTTGAGTGAATCTCATCTGTAAATTGTATTTAGCTACATTAAGTGCACACAATTGATTTTTTTTTTTATATAATAAACATTTTCCAACATCTTTTTATTCTCCCCATAGTCATATGATCCGGTTGAGGTTTTCCATGGTTTCCTCAGCTGTAAGGCGAATGTCGGAACATATAATATATTGTAGATAGCCCATGGACCCCAGAGCTTGACTGAGTCAGCTCTGTACAGTTTAAATCCCCAATACAGAAAGAAATTTTATAATAACTAATTATAATATCCTAGATATAAACACCTGCAAAGATCAAAAATTGTAATTGAAACCAACAAAGGAAAAAATATATCATTATTAATATTAGTTTCACCATTAGTCGCTTTTCCAAGAAAAAATTAATAAACAAATTATAATTTTAATAAACTTAATTTTTATAATCACTAAGATAGCATTTTTGTTAAAAAAAAAAAAATAATAACATGTTTATCTATTTCAATGTTTGAATATATGATTTAAACATTTTTTGGTTTTCCAATCATAAAAAAAAATAGCATCTAGATTTTTTGTAAACGCACTGTCATTCATACTATTGCAAACTACCTCCGTGTTGTAAAAGATGATATAATGAAGTAGTCTACTGTAGGTATTGTTAGATACCTAGGTATAATGTACCATATTATATTATATAGACCGGGCTCCGCTCCGTCCGGGTCCGGTGGCGGGCACGAATCGAATGGTGCCTATACTTCCTATCTCTGACTCTTGAATCTGAGCACGGATAGATAGGTATTATAGGATATTACTCGTACCTACATACCTACTATACCATCAAGCGACGGTGAATTTCACCGTCGTCTGAAGGTGGACTATCAGCAACGGCTCGGTTGAATGATCCTGTCGTGATGTTATCATGCTAGTAGGTAGAGATTCTATCTACCTATATACCTAGTGCATTTTATTTCCGCACTCTCGGGGTGGTAGTGAAGGTACCTACACATGTAGTCGTAGGTCAAACGGGGACACTTTTTAGGTCGTCTGAACCTAATATAAAATAATATATAGAATAAAAATTCATGCATATTATAAAACATAGTTCATCAATATTTATTATATTTTCATTTGTTTCATTTGTATATGGTGCCTATACTTCCTATCTCTGACTCTTGAATCTGAGCACGGATAGATAGGTATTATAGGATATTACTCGTACCTACATACCTACTATACCATCAAGCGACGGTGAATCAAGCGACAGTAATTATGCCCCTGTACAAAGGAAAAGGATCGCGTATGGAATGTGGAAACCACAGAGCTATTAGTCTTTTGAGTGTCGTTGGTAAAGTCTATGGCAGAATTTTAATAGAAAGAGTAAGAAAATTGACGAGTGACAAAGTTTGGGATGTGCAAGGTGCCTTTATGAATAGCAGAGGATGTATGGATCAAATTTTTGGACTTCGTACATTGACAGAGAAGTTTCTGGCCAAAAATCGCAAACTTTTCTGTGCATTTGTCGACTTACAAAAAGCATATGATTACGTTAATAGAGAAAAGTTGTGGAAAATATTGTCTGAATATGGAATAAGTACAAAACTGATCACAGCCATTAAGTCGCTATACACGGAAAGCACTGCTAGTGTCAGAGTAAATGGAGATCTTACAGCCTGGTTTGATATCAATAAAGGTGTCAAACAAGGTTGCGTAATGTCCCCGTGGTTATTTAATCTGTATATGGACAATTGTATGAGAGAGAGCTGAAAGGGTTGGATGTAGGTGCCAAAATGAGCGGAGTGTCAGTAAGCTGTCTCTTGTATGCGGATGACGCTGTCCTACTTGCTGACAACGAGCATGAACTACAAGTCCTGGTGAATTGTATGTATGAGGTATGCATGCGAAATGATCTGATGATGAATGTTAATAAGTCCAAGGTAATGATTTTTTGAAAAGGAAGAAACCATGACAGTCTGCAACATTAGCGTGAATGAGGAAAATTTGGAGCAAGTAGTTGAGTTTGTGTATTTAGGTAGTATGTTTACAAGAGATGGGAGAGTGGAGAGGGATATTGAAAGAAGGGTTGGGGCAGGCAACAAAGTGAATGGTGCACTTAAAGTTGTCATCGCAAACAAAAACCTATCCAAAAAGCTAGAATGGCAGTGCACAATGGTGTTCTTCTACCGACCCTTATGTATGGAAGCGAAGCATGGAACTAGCAAAGGAAGGATGAAAGTAGAATAAATGCAGTAGAAATGAGATCTCTTAGACGAATGTGTGGATATTCTGTGTATGATAGAGTGTCGAATGAAAATATAAGAAGTGAATGCGGTGCGAATGATGGTGTCATGAACAAAATAATGAAAGGATCATTAAGATGGTTTGGACATATGGAAAGAATGAATGAAGAAAGAATGGTAAAAATTATATGTTAATGATGTAAATGGTACCAGAAATAGAGGAAGACCAAGGAAAACGTGGCACGATCAAATAAATCAAATATTGAATGTCGGCCATGTGAGTCAGAGAAATCGACGCGCGTGCATGACACGATGTATGAATGTTGAGGAAGCGAGAGAAATATGTCAGGAAAGAAAGGTGTGGCAGTCCATTCTTTCTGCCTACCCCTTCGGGGAGACGGCGTGATGGTTAGTTAGTTAGTTAGTTAGTTCATTTGTATACCATATTATTTCATTATCGAATGTCCCCATTGAATATTTGGGATATTTTTTACAAACTTGGAGACTAGTCGGCTATTGAGGTGATTAGGGTACATCACGAAAACGGTGTTTTAAAAGTGAAATTTACAAAACAAAATATATGTTTTTTGTCAATCAACTTTTGCCAAGAAATACTTACAAACATCTGCATGATAGGTAAAAAATAAATATTTATTTCATATTAACACAATAGTAGGTAGATTCTTCGTTTTTTAAATTTTGTTATATTTTATGGGAGTGAAGAGTTTCGCCATGCTAAGATATTAATAAACATCATTTGAAAATTCCTAAGTAAGGCGAAACACGTCACTCCCATAAAACATATTTTAAAAAATAGGTTTCATTAATATACCTAATATGGAGTTTTCATCAGTGTTCGAGATATAATAAATTAAATGTAAATGCCTATTTATTGGGGTTGTATTCTTTTAAAACGTTTTAGATAATTTACGAAGGCCATATTTCAGTTTTTTTTTGATTTAGTGAAACAGCAGAGAGTAAAATAAATAAAAATCTTCTAATCCAAGCTCCTTCATAATGTACTCACATTTGAAAAAAGAACGTTGGCGATACTCTTACACGGCGCGGCGCCACCTATGTAATATAATCGTCAACGCAGGAACTGTTGCTCTCCATAGACTGTTAGTGACATCTGTGAGGGGATATCCGAACAACAAACCGTATCGATGTTATAAATAAAAAAAAGAGATATTATAATATTCAAATTAAAAAAAGATTTACAAAAACATCTTATTGGCAGAAACATTTAGTTACCTGTCTTGATGATTTATGTAATGAGGCTATTTTCTTCTTACTTCTAGTGTAATGTTGATTTCTCTGTAAGCTTATTACCGATGTTTGGTTTAAATAGCTCTTTGAAAGCTAAAAACATGTATTATAGGTAGGTGATTTAAAAATAATTCCCATGTAAAATTCATTAATGATTTTTTTTAATCGGCATGTTTTTGGAACTGGCTTATTAAAATAATTCAAATGTATGAAGTTTCCGTCTGGGTATTCCTAATGTGGACATTCAGTACTAGATTTTTGTATTGATAATGAATGCCTGTTATGTTCACTGATTAAGAAAAAATAAAAGTTTGATCACGACCAACAGATTTTTTTAAAAATAAATTTTTAAAACACCAGACCTCAAATAATTCAAGCAAGTGTCAGAATGAATTATTCATCTGTCTGTGTCTGTGTCTATAATAGGTACACCCGACAGCCGCTCTTCGATGTTCAGCGCTCGCAAAAGCATCTGATTTAATTAATCCCTATTGTACGGTTATATAAAAAATAAAATTTAATTGAAACCGAAAACACCATCTGTAAAAAAATATTATATATACATAAATCACCATAATTTTTAAAAATTAATGTAACTTGTAATAATTATAAATTTATTACGACTTCCTTGAAACTGAAAACTCTCTACCGACATTCTGAATAGTTTCTATTTCAGACGATTCTTTCTTTACTCCGTGAAATACGCAGGGGAGAACCACCATGAAGAGAACATTTTTTATCTCCTTGCTCTAAATACAAAATCAATACACTGTTTCAAAAACAAAGTATGAAGTTTTGTAGAGTATTCAGTCCTTATATAATTCCTAAAGTGAATTTTAAATTCAATTATCAGATTCTAGGTTATGGATAATTTTATAAAAAAATGGGAAATGTTCTCTTCGAGGGATAGTGTACTATGAAGAGAACAGGCACATACGTTACACATACTACTCATGAATCCGTCTAGCCAATACATTACTGATTTCTTGTTATCTTTCCAAAAAGCTGGAGTGTTAATATTATTAACAACTGCGAGTTGGTAAGCAAGTTCTCGAGTTTGCACTTTAGTGAGACCGCGACCCATTTTAGAAGCAGTGCTTAGGTATGATGCAAGCAAATTCTAATAGTCAACACAAAATATTTTCCGATTACCTGTATTGCGATTGGTACGATGTATAAATGTAGAGGAATCCCGAGAGGTATGCCAGGACAGGGCATTGTGGCGATCCATCTTCTCTACCTACCCCTCCGGGGAAATGGCGTGATGGTTAGTTAGTTTTTTTTTAATTCTCCCCGGCTTCTTGTCCTGCTTTGATCGTTTAATAACTTTCCACAATAATGTTTTTGATATACCTGTCTTCTTAGCTACACTGTGAATGCTTTTCTTTTGTACGATGTCGGCATCTATAGCATCTTTGAATTCGTCGTCTGTCTTACGATTTATTTTCGGCATCTAAAAAAATGTATGATTGGGTACATATTTTGTGATAGATAATTTTAAATAATATTATTTAAAAAACAAAACACACAAAAAACACGAAGAGAACACTAAACCTATGAAAAGAACGTTCTCTTCATAGGACTGCGGCGTGTTCTCTTCATGGAATTGGGACTTATTTTAGAAAAAACATTGAAATTATCGAGATGCATTCAATATTATTCAATATAACCTTATCACATAAAAACTATATAATCACGTTACACTACGGGTAAATCCGTTTTACTCCTAGCTTACTATTAAAAGGTCAGCAGATGAAGCAGTCAGCACGCCCGTAAACTTCTCTCGTCCACTGTCCGAAGCACACAGAACGGACATGCGCCCAACTTAAGGCGCGATGTCGTCACACCACTGCGATCACGTGAAGGGCTGCGGGATGTCGCATGTCGCTAGGGTTATTACTATCGTTGCAAATGCTACTGTTCTCTTCATGGTGGTTCCCCCTACCTACCTATACTTTTCCGCATGACAATATTTATTTTCTAGGTGCTCTTTGCCCTTTGTTCAAGATTTGTAAATATTTTGGTTCCATTTGCAAGACTGCAATACTAATTTATATTTTTTTATGGAGTAAGGAGTAACCAATATTTATAGTTAAATTAAATATGTGAATACATAATTATTAAAATCGTAATTTTTCGAAATAGACAACATATTTATATTTAAGATTTAAACACATTAAAAATATACCTATTACATAAATATTATACATTATTATACACTGGACACTCTAGCACCCATCTATTGACAAATTGAAAAAATACTATTTGTCTACAACGAAATTAAATCAATTAGCGCCATCTACATCTGATATGAATAACGTAGTAACAGTTCTATTATTTTATGATTGCATTTAAAATTCGTGACAGAGATTCATATATTCATAATATTTCTATAAATGCAGTGTTACCAGATTCTAATAAAATATATACTGTCTAGGAATAAATTTAGCCTATCGCCAGACATGTCCGGTACGGTTGCAATTACAAATAATTAATTAAATTGTCATAATTATGACTTATCACTTTGCGGTTATTATACTGCCCATGCCCTAGTGAAGCCAAGAAAGTGGGTCCAAGTGAAACTATTGTATTTGCCATCAATTATACAATAATAACCATACCGTGGTTAAATAAAATGTTTTATTATTTTATATCTAAAAGTTTCATATAATTAATAACTTTTTTTTCGCGAAAACCGAACGATACTGACATCTGTGAACCATTTGTCATAAATATTAAATTTTTTTTAACAATGTAACTAACTAACTAACCACCACGTCGCGTCGCGCGCCGTGTCCCCCCCGAAAGGGTAGACACTCCATCCTTCTCTTTTCGCCCCCGCGAGTGACGCGGTGTGATGGATTGCGAACCTCATCGCCACCAATAGGCATCTCCCGCGCACACTTCGATCGTCTAACGTCCAAAAAATAAAACTAAAGCAAATTATATAAGATACAAGGATATAAAATAAAATAACAAAATAAAAATAATTTAACACTCTTTTAGATGGTGCACATGTTGTCAGCTGGACGATCCGGACTTTTGTGTTGTGTTTAGCAATGTACAATAGGTAACTACCTACCTACGAGTGTACGAGGTATGTAATGTAGGCAATACCACGATGTGTCCAACTGGGGGCTGTGGTTTATGGGAAATATGTTTTTTTTGATCATTTACTGAAAGTATAGGTACTGACCGCTCGTGGATGTATTAAATTATTACCCGACTGTGCTCGACAGTAGTCTACCTACCTTTGTTTCGTTTGAATTATAGTTTTGATAGTTGGCTATGACTATAAAAATATACAAGAAACGTGAATAATTGGCATGGTATTATTTTAACACTCAGATTCGTTTTGATATGAGTTGAGTTTGAGCTTTGCATGTCTTTTCGTCGTGTTTATTTATGGTTCTAAGTAAACTGAACTAATTGGCGTAGATTTAAATTATATTCGTGTTCGAAGTTATGGTACGAAAAGTAATAAATACGGTAATTTTTATATGAAATGTGTAATACGTACCTATACCAACTGCTATACATGTAGGTATGTTATATGATAATCAGAAAACGTTAAGTCCTAAGAATGTATATATGATAATATAATTATTGAAGGTTAGAAATTCAGAATTTGAGGGCAGCATTTTAAAATTTCAAAGATCGATAAAAGTAAATGGTTGGATATGAAACATTTAAGACAATTTAACATCAATGACACACGTGTGTTCTGTAGCTAGTGCATTTATTGACTGAATGGTGTTCGGGAATAACTAAGGTCTACGAGAGGGCAGCACTACATCTCTCCCATTCTAGAACCGCCGTTAAACCCGAATTAAATACAAAAATCAAACAATGTTTAACATTAAAAATAACATATGAAAATGACCATGGAAAATAAATGTTTAGCATAGCTGGTGACAATATTTATGAATAACAAGACAATGAAGTTCTTATTTCTAACATGGTACATAGTTAGTACATAGTGAGAGAGGATCGATCATCAGGAGGCAATAATTAATATAGGTACATGATTAGTGGTACTAGTCAGACTCAAAAATATATGATCCGCAAGTAATTTGTCATGAGGGCAAAACATGCATTGAAAGCAGGGTGAAACAGCGTTAAGATGCTTTTTAGGCTATCTTTGCACTGGTGAAATTCCTCATGATGGTCTGGTGATGCGATGGGGAACGTTTCCCTGTGCTGGTAGCCTATCTTCAGAGCAAGAAAGCAGCGATGACTGCGGTTAGGATGGGGCCAAGTAAGTTAGACGCTGCCATCCAGGTCGTGCAGTGGTTCAGAGTCAGGCACGTTGCTGTCTGTTGAGGTGGCGATGACTACTGCCGAGGGCAGGGCCAGGTAAGTTAGGCGCTGCCGGTTCCTTGAAGCAGAGAGAACTGCGGTTAGGGAAAACCAGTCCCAGATCGTGCAGTTGACGAGAGGTGACGTACTGCGTTAAGGATTTGCCAAGTGAGTTAGGCGCTGACATCCAGGTCGTGCAGTTGATGGAGAGGGCATCACTACACGTGCCTCCGGTAGCGCGAACACTCCTCGCCGAAGACTCTGTTAGTCGTTGCGAGGCCAAAATAAAACTCGGACGTCCAAGTGTATCAGATACGAGGGAGTTCGGTCCAATACAAACTGATATGGTTGTATGCCCCGCCCCATCTTGACCAAGCCAAAGAGGGAAAGCGGTATAAAAAAACTCGTGCAATCAAAAAACTCATTTCTTTGTGATGGATGCAATATTCATTTATGATTAAAAAAGCCTCTGCCGTGTCAGGATGCCTGAAGAATCTGGTCTGGAAAAACAAGCACATGCGTATCGACAGCAAGATCAGAATATACAAAACATGCGTGCGACCCATCATGACGTACGCTGTAGAGACGCGGGCTGACACTGTGCGAACCAAGGGACTACTTAGAACATCGGAGATGAAGGTCCTAAGATCAATTACTGGAAAAACCCTCCGAGATCGTGTCCGCAACGCAGACATAAGGAAAACCTGCGAAATAGAGGATATCGTTCAGTGGAGTAGATCCAGAAGAAGATACTGGAGGGACCATGTAGCCCGAATGGATGGTGACAGACTCGCATATACAGCCGCCTATGAAATCCCTTCCGGACACCGCCCACCTGGAAGACCGCCTAAGAGATGGAGGGACAGCTGGATCTCATCATCCGACGAGATATGATTTCTGTGTCACAGATCGTCAGATCTATCAAAAGAAGAAGAAGAAGATTAAAAAAGCACAGTAATTGCTTTGTATCCTATCATATAAATACTTAAAATGAATATTATTGTCCAAAAAATATGTACGAGTATGTTCGCAATTGTTCATAGAAATTTCTATATTATCATTATTATTAATGTCAATGGAAAAATGACAAATTCTCTTTTCAGTCGTCTGTGTACTTTAAGACCTGTTGGGCATAATTATGTACATGTTCAATTTCCTAATAAACAATACTTAAAAAAAAAATTGTTTTTTTAAAACCCGTTTAAAAAATACGTTTTCAATGAATAGGTTTTTCAAATTACATACGTACCTATATAAAAATTTAATATTAGATATTATTAACTTATTAGCACAGAAATCTACCCGATTATTCGTTAAATTGATGTTATGGGAAATGGGATATTATTCCGATATTTTGGAAAGAGATATCTAAATGAAAACATGTGCTGTCTGTTAATGGGACGCAACACGATTTTGATTTGATATAAACTATGACGAGAGCGCCATCTATGGACGAATAGCGACAGCGAGTTAACGAAAGTTTTCCCCGTCAACAGTGCACGTGTTTGAATAGAAAAAGGAAAGCTGCAGTAAATGTGAGAATTTTTCTCATATTTAAATGATGACATTGCCAGTTAGATCTTGTGTTATTGTGGCGGGAATGTCCTCGAGTGAACCAGTTATAGTCGCGAGGGTTCTTCCCGGCCACGATATAGGCAAGTAGACATTATAATCCAAGTGGAGTGAGCAGGATCGGGCGGGCAGTGGTCGCAATGACGTAACTCTTGCAAGGTTTATTTTTGCGTATTTGGTTAAATAATTTATTAATTAAAAAAAAAGTATTCAAATACGCTCGCATTTTATCGGCAAGGTCAGATTTAGTATTATAATAACATTTATATAATATTACACATGTTAATAAAATGAAAACAACATTGAAAATAAATGTTAATTTCGATATCGTTATTTGTAAATAGTACGTCGTGCCGCACGGTTCATACAATAATTGGGTCGTTCTACACTAGATCTTGTCAGTTGAGAGGGAAATATTTATTAGAGTGTTAACACCAAATAATATGTACAAACATTGTTGAAATATAATTGATTTATTTTTAAGACAATTATAGCGCCATCTACATTTGAATAAAATAACTCACAATGCTCACAAATATTGACGATTCAAAATAACGTAAATAATAAACGGAAAAATCTTTACAGTATATTATATTTAATGCCATTCATGCAGGTCGCTGCCATCTTCGATCTATTAAAAATGAACTCCTATATATAAAAATTCAATTAACATTGACGATTCGTTCAGGGAATTTTAGTTACATATTTAATTAAATATAGGTAGCTGTCGTAAATAATATAATTTAATTTAATTAGAGAGGAAATTTGATATTTGACTAAATCACATATTTAGAAATACTGATGCACGAAGGATGGAGGATTAGCGCTCCTTCGGGGAAACGGCGACACGCCGTCTGATTATACAATGAAGACTTATAAATACTAATCGCATATGGTGGGCAAGAATATTGTTAAATTAATATACGAATACCTGCAATCAGTAAGCTGAGTGGGATCGTATAATTTTTTTTTTCAAGTCCGGACGCATGCGCAGTGCGTACGCTACAAGCACTATCTGTCGATGAATAGAACAAATACCACATAAAATATAATAAGTTTTCAAATCAATTAGCCAATTAGCACCATCTATATCTGAGAAGTATAACTTAACATTAACTTAACTCACGGAAAAATCGTGATCAGGGAATTCAGTACCATGAAAAGTTATCGAGAGGGCGCTACTAATATTCCGATAAATGTTTTTGAAAATTACTATACTTCCTGGAAAATCAATAGCTTTCTTAAATTATAGAAAGCAAGGGCAAAAAAAGTAAAAATTGAACACTAACATGTAAGTAATGAATTGAAACAATGATTTACGAATCACTAGAATATACAATATACAAAATAATCGTACTTAAAATTTTCATTAAATAATTTTATGAAATTTTAGACTTTCACATTAAGAGAAATTCATTATTGCCATCGGAAAATTAAATAGATTTGCGATTATTGAGGAATATTATGACAAATACAAATTGAAGATAATGATTTTATTGAAATCAATTGATGGAAGTTCATTTTAAATAATAAATAGATGTTTTTTTTTTAAATAACTACATCTACTTTGTTTATATATTTCGACAGCTACTCTTTTCTCAACTGTGAATTTAACTTGTTATTCTTTCGAAACAGGAGATACGTAAAGAATATATTTGTTTATTATAATTAATTTACTCAGCGTATTCTTATCATAGAAGGCTGTAACGCAATTTTCTTATTTCAAAATATGTAAATAATTTATGAGAAATATCCCTTATAAATGCTGGATTTATCCATTTTATTATCGTAGTATTAAAAACATTTCTAACATTGTGTAAAAATATAAGCTGTATTTATTCCTTCATGAACAATGATGTAAACCTCCATATTTATCAATTAATATGAATGAAAACGTTAGTTTTCCAGAAGTTTTATTATATTTTTATGGGAATGATACTATGTTTCTGATAATGCCATAGAAGGGCAAAACATGTCACTCCCGCAAAATAAAATAAAACTAGAAATCTGACGTTTTCATTCGTATTAATTAGTCAGCGGTATCGATTATTTTCAATCGTAATTTATAAAAACAAAAATATCAACGTTGAAAGAAGCAACTTTTACATAATTGTGAAAAATATACTCACACAAATAATATAAAATACTTTAAGTTAAAATTTTTTCGTAATTTGTGATCATTGAATTTGCATTTAATATAAAATTTCTTCAAAGTATTGTTATTTGGATATATTAAATGAATAATCGTTTTTTTTATTTTTTATTTATTTATTTTTTTTTGTATTTTTTTTCGGTTAGGTTAGGTTTCGGTTAGGTTAGGTTTCGGTTAGGTTAGGTTTCGGTTAGGTTAGGTTTCGGTGATTTATTTGCGGCTATGAAAAGGTTAAGTACTCGTAGTTTATATTTGTTATTTCTTGGTTAAAAATTAAATATTAATAATGTTAATATTTTTGTTTAATTCTACAGTAGTTACTTTCATTAACCGTTTGAATGCGTATCGTCGATATTTTGACAAACGAATATCTATCATAAATTGCGTTTCGTCGATATGACGTGCAATATATCTCTGGTATTCGGATGGTTCGCTGCATCCGCTAGTTATGATTTTTATTTAGCATCCCAATTTTTTCCCTGTTTTTTAACACGCAATTTTAGTAGGTACATATTATGAAAAAAGGCCCAGCACACAAAAAATGTAATATATACATATTTTTATTATGTAAGATTAGTTGATAAAGTTCTCATAAGAAATTTATATAACAAGTATAAACTTTTTTCAAAAGTTTTATGATCTTAACATTACATTTAATTGTCAATATTAATTTATTACATTGACCGCGTGTGGATGTATTTAATGAAAACGCGAGTGTGCTGAAAATACTCTTTAATTTGTTTGAATTCTGATTCTAACAGCTGGAAAACAATAGTTTTTTTTGTAACAATAATGTTGTGATTTAAATGTTATTATAAAGAATTGTTCTTTTCATGTACTGTAGATAATTGACAATGTATTTTAACGTCTCCGGTAATCCGGAAATCTGATTTGATATAATTAGAGTGTGTGCTTTTGAAGTGTTTGATTTTTGGTTACGCGTAAATATTTTTAAATGTGCACACATTTTCATTAAACTATATTCGTGTTCGATATGGTGGTACGAGTAAAAGCGCTTTAAGCACTCCTAAGGGTACCTACTCCAGCCTGAGGCGAAGCACGCTGACCTTTGTTATGAACATTTGTTTTATTTTAATTTTATTTTATTACTTCCGTGCGCCTAATTCGTTTAATATTCCGTATGTTTTAAAAAATTATAAATAATTAAAAATAAATGTTTTGTAAATGCTTTTAAGACATGCATTTGTTAAACATTACACATTTAAAAAAAATCTTTTTATTACTTCCGTTTTAGTAATTCATTTCATGTTTTCTTATTTATAATAATTATCTACAATAATTAAAATTACACAACTCTCAAATTTGAAAATAAGTAATTGTCATAAAAAAATACATAATTACATCCGTTTTACTTAGTCTTTCAATGTTGCAATTATTTATTATTTTTTTTAAGGTATACTTAATAAAAAATAGATAATCTCATATTTGAAAATGAAAGTTTCATAAATGAGTTTTGATTTAAAAATATAGACTCATGTTTGGAAAACACTGGCGGCGTATCAAGGCGGCACGGCGGCCCACTCATTCTATGCATGACCATGCCAGTAACAAGTTCATACTTGCTACGAGCTTGGGTACAATATTTGAATGAAGCAGTGTTGGGGACGTCGTCCGTGCTGCGATCAGGGAGGAATTCCTTGTCACTTTCGGGCGACAGGGCAGCGAACCGGCCCTACCGCCGGGGAACCCTCCCTTGTCGCACACCGACAGGACGTATGCCGGAGTGACGTCAGCCTCGCTCCCTGTACCAGCGTCGACTGCCCCCCCTCTCCCCTCCAGGGGGAGAACTGTCGACGAAATAAAGAAGAGTGTGGGGAAGGTCAGGCCGGCGGTGTTGGTGTACCCCACGGTACCGGAGGGGGCGACCTCGGAGGGCACCAAAGCGGCTCTCATGAAGGCCGTCAACCCGAGAGAGGACGGCTTCCAGCCAGTCCACACCAGGAACGTTCGGGGTGCCGGCCTCCTGGTTGAGACTACCTCCAAGGAGGGCGTTCAAAAACTGAACGCCCTCAGCGATAGGCTTAGAGACAACGGTCTTAGTGTGGTTATTCCGAAAGGAAAACTGCCGAAGATCGTTGTCTATGATGTCCCGGTTGCGATCAAGGACGAGGCCCTGGCCAAAGAAATTTTTGAGACAAACCTGGCCGGCCAGTGCTCCCCTTCTTCCCTTAGTGAAGAAGATTTCATAAGATCATTTAAGAGGGTCTCCACGTTTGGTAAGAAGGGTGGAGATAAAACCAACGGTGTTTTCACAGTTAATCCAGTGGCCAGGGTCGCCTTTATTGCGACCGGGTACATATATATGGGCTGGAGTGCGTGCAGATGCCGCGATTTTGTGGGCGCCGTGCGCTGCTATAAGTGCCACCTATACGGCCATATGGTTGGACGGTGCCCACAGAAAGAGGACACCTGCCGCGGGTGCGCCGTCAAGGGCCACCAAGAGAAGGACTGTCCGAACAAGGACAGTCCCAGAAAGTGTGCCACCTGCACGCACTTCCGCAAGCCGGCGAGTCATTCCACGGGTGATCAGAACTGCCCAGCGTATCTGGCGGCCATACAGTCGGTGGTAAGAAATACCGACTATGGCTGCTAGACCGCACACCAAACTGGGGCAGGTAAATTTAGGACGATCGCGCGCTGCAACTCTCCTGTTGTCGCGTGTGACTCATGAAAAGAAGCTTGATTTGGTTTTGATCCAGGAGCAGTATACTTGGGGAGGCAGAACACGCGGATTTGATGACCCCAGTTTTGTCCTTGAGAGAGGCTCCTCCCCCAGAGCGGGGATTGTTATTGTCAACCCGGCAGTACGTCCTCTCCTGTTGGAGGGCCTCTCTAGTGAGGATGTCGTCTGTGCTACTGTTGTGATCGGAGGTAAGGAAATCATCATTGTCTCCGTTTACTTCAAGTATGGTGACCATGCTGGGCCGTATATCAGCGCTCTACAGAGAATTCTGGAGAGGGCTGGTGATCGACCAGTTTTAATTGGTGGTGACTTCAATGCGCATTCTCCGCTTTGGTTTGAGACCACGAGGAACCATGGAAGTAGGGAGCGAACTGAACAGGTTGAGGAATTTGTGATCTCTTCAGGCCTACACGTTCTCAACCAACCAGGGAAGCTCCCTACTTTCGCTGGACCTTGTGGGGAGAGTCGTATTGACGTCACGCTCTGCTCGAGTCTGCTGTCCCCCTGTGTCTTCGACTGGACAGTGCATGAGTGCGATGTTCCTAGGGATCATCGTCTCATCACCTTTTCGGTCGGGGGCGCGGTGAGACAGACAGAACGGGGTCAGTGGCGATTCCGGACAGCTGACGCTGACTGGGACCGATTCCGCGATACCCTGAGAGACGAGCTGTGTGAGGTTAGGGTGGTCGCCGTTGAAAATCCTGATGAGTTAGGGAACCATTTCAGCCGAGCGGTAGTCAGATCGGCTGATACAGCCCTGGGTCGCACTAAGCCTGGTCGGCGCGTCCGATCAGTCTGGTGGAACTCAGACTGTACAAAAGCCAAAAGAGCTTATAGAAGTGCATACAGACGGGCCGGAGAGGCCAGGAAGGGCGGACTTTCTCCCACGAGAGAAGGAGCTCTCCTGGACGGACTCCGTTCTGCCAGAAATGCATACTCTAAGACCCTCAGGCTGGCCAAGACTACCTCTTGGCGGAAATGGGTCACTGAGGTGGGAAACTCGGATCCCTGGACAATCTGCAGTGTAATCGAGAAGGCGAGGTCTCTGGAGGGTGATTACTTCTCCACCATAATCACTGGCGACGGCCAGGAGACTTCTAATCTCTCGGAGACGCTGTCGGTGCTTCTGGACAAGTTATCTCCCTTAGAGACAAATAGTTTTGAAAATTCTCCGCACGAACTGGTTTGAGACACGTGTCGTGTTCCTCCTCCACAGGAGAATGATAAAATTGTTGCGGCAGTCACCTTAGCTGAACTGGGGGTCATCGTTCGCAACCTTGGTTCAAATAAGGCACCCGGGGTGGACAAGATTACTGGTATGATTGTGAAAGCTGTCTGGGTATATGCTAAGGAGGAGATGCTTCTCGTCATGCAGTCTTGCTTGAGAAGAGGCGTCTTCCCCACAGACTGGAAGAGAGGTACCATCAGGGTCATTCCCAAGTCTGGAGACAAATCACGTACTGATCCTGGTGCGTATCGGCCTATCACGCTCCTGCCTGTCATGGGTAAGGTGTTGGAGAGGCTGATACGCAACAGGCTCGATGTCCTATTGACTCCTCCGTGCCCCCGCCAATTTGGCTTCATGAGAGGCTGTTCTACGGAGGATGCAATTAGGTACTCTCTGGACTGGGTGAATGATTCTGTAAATAAAGAGTACAAATATGCCCTTGGAGTATTCCTGGACATCAAGGGTGCTTTTGACAATGCGTGGTGGCCGATGATTCTCAAGAAACTGAAGGATCGCGGTTGCCCAAAAGAATTGTTCCTTATTATTTCAAATTACTTCTGCGGTAGGAGAGTTGAGATATCTCATGGGGAGACTCGAGTTGAGAGGGTTTCGACGATGGGATGTCCTCAGGGTTCGGTCCTTGGCCCAACCCTGTGGAACATCCTTTTTGATGATCTCTTACTCTTGCCTCTCCCGGGAATTTCAACCATTGTTGCCTATGCAGATGATGCTCTGCTTCTGGTGGCCGGCAGAAGCAGACGTGAGATTGAGAATATCTCAAATTCTTGTCTGCATATGATAGCTAATTGGGGAATTGATAATAAACTTTCCTTTTCCCCTGCCAAGACGTCCGGCATGCTTCTCCGTGGGAAATTAAATCGTAACAGGAACCCGGTCATACGGATGAATGAATCTAGCATCAAGTTTGAGAATTCACTTCGATATCTTGGTGTTCAGGTCGATGTGTCGCTCTCTTTCCTTGGGCACGTCAAGGCTGTGTCGGAGAGGTCTGCGAATTTGTTTATGCAGGTCCGGCGTTTGAGTACTGCGTCCTGGGGCCTTCGAACGCCAGCGGCTCGTCTACTATACCAAGCCGTGTATGTGTCAAGAATCACATACGCGGCAAGAGTGTGGTCGGGACGTCTGGCTACTCGGACGGTATCCTCGGCGCTGCTTAGAGGCCAACGCATACCTCTTCTTGCACTGACCGGTGCTTACAGGACTGCGGCCTCAGTGGCACTTCCAGTTATAGGGGGAGTTCTTCCTGCCGACCTGGAAGTGCTTGAGGCCGTTGCTAAGAGGCGCCTTAAGCGGGGTGAGAGTGTGACTCATCTGGGTATTACATTCAACTCCGATGAGGATGGTTTCACCGCCCTGTGCAGGGGCTTAAGAGAGGTTTCTCTGTCGGCATGGCAGGAAAGATGGAACATCTCTCCTAGAGGAAGGTGGACTTACTCCTTCTTCCCCTCTGTGACTGGGAGGATGGGTAGTGAGTGGCTGCGATTGGACCATCACGTTGTGCAGATGCTTTCGGGGCACGGCAATTTCCGTGGCAGGCTCCATGATCTTAGTCTGGCGCCGGACCCGGAGTGTGTGTGCGGCGGGGGGCCCCAGACGGCCCACCATATCCTCTGGGAGTGCTGTCTCTTGCAGAGTGATAGAGATATCATGATTGAGAATGTGACAGTGGATCATCGACCAATTTGGAATAGTGACTTAACAAGTAGCGATAAAAATTTCAGTTGCCTTCGTACTTTTATTCGTGCGTGGACAAAACTTTTTAGTGAAATGGATGTGTAATTTATTTACTCCCCTATGTTTTCTCGTGCCGTGTTGTTGTTTCTATAAATTATTTGGCATTATTTGTTAAAAATTGTCTTTGCTTTTGGTTGTGTTATTATTGCTATTATGATTACTTTGATAGTTATAAATAAATGATTATTATTATCTTTGTCTTTGGTTATGTTATTATTATGGTATTATTGCTATTATAATTATTGTGATAATTATGAATAGTATGTTCGCTATGATTGTTACAATAGTTTTGTGCATTTTAGTTTTGTTTTCTGTTTCTGCGCCCCTGAGTTGCTGCTCATGGATGTTGCCACTGGCTCCTGTTCATTGGTTTTGTTTTGACCGGAAGTCTACACTGCCCCTTGGTGGGTGTATTCTGATCTACTTTTCTGTTTATAATGTGTCTTTTATGAATACTGTTTTTTTTAAATTCATTTCTGCTCTTTCTAAAACCTGAACTCCATGCATCCCATCCCAATTTATTCATTCTTACTTAACATCTTCCCGCCTCTCTCATACACCATCTTCTTCTTGTTTTAAAATTTAGTTTGTTATATATTTGTCCTATTGTGTATTGTGAATTAATGTGTGTTTTATATCATTTTAATGTGTTTTTTTTTTTTTACTAATTTAAGGTGTGCTTTATATAATATTTACTTCTGATTTTATTTCATAATAAAGAGATGTGAGGCTGCGCGGGAGATATATAAGGTTAAAAGAAGAGATTAAATGTGGTCTGTCACCCTTTTGATTGATGACAAGAAAAGGCTAAATTAAATTAACGTAAGTCCCGGATGGACAAGGAACAGGCCTAGATAGTGCAGCGAGACTGACAAAAGGGCGTCGCTGCGTCCTATAACAGTCTCGGGTGGTGGTGGGAACCTTATATATTTGAATGAAGCGACTCACACACCAGACGTGACATTTTTGAGTAGAAAAGGTAAGTACGGAAAAGCCGGAAGTAGGAGAAAAAAAGACGAAATTGTAATTTTATATATATCCTGAAATTCGCTCTTCTTCCAGAATATATATTTTTAAGAAAATTTTTTTTTATCGGGGGGGGGGTGGTCTGGGAGACGGAAATGCTTCCGTCATAAGTGCGTCGTACAGCACTGGTTGTGTCGCGCTAGCAGAGAGGGCGCAAAATGCGTGCGACTGCTCTTTAAATCGTAATAATAGAGTGATGGGAGGTTAAATGAGAGTCAAAATACGTAATAATTTTTGACCATATATCAAATCCGAGCTGCTCCTGCGCAGCAGCGCAGGTAGGAATTCTCAAGGTGTGACGTCAATTGACACATTTAGATATTTATCGGCAGATTTCTGCAAGGTTGGGTTAGGTTAGGTAAGGTTAGTTTTTTTTTGAATTTTTTTAGCGGAATTCTCAAGGTGTGACGTCAATTGACACATTTAGATATTTATCGGCAGATTTCTGCAAGGTTGGGTTAGGTTAGGTTAGGTTAGTTTTTTTTTGTATTTTTTTAGCGGAATTCTCAAGGTGTGACGTCAATTGACACATTTAGATATTTATCGGCAGATTTCTGCAAGGTTGGGTTAGGTTAGGTAAGGTTAGTTTTTTTTTGAATTTTTTAAGCGGAATTCTCAAGGCGTGACGTCAATTGACACATTTAGATATTTATCGGCAGATTTCTGCAAGGTTGGGTTAGGTTAGGTAAGGTTAGTTTTTTTTTTAATTTTTTTAGCGGAATTCTCAAGGTGTGACGTCAATTGACACATTTAGATATTTATCGGCAGATTTCTGCAAGGTTGGGTTAGGTTAAGTTAGGTTAGTTTTTTTTTGTATTTTTTTAGCGGAATTCTCAAGGTGTGACGTCAATTGACACATTTAGATATTTATCGGCAGATTTCTGCAAGGTTGGGTTAGGTTATGTAAGGTTAGTTTTTTTTTGAATTTTATTAGCGGAATTCTCAAGGTGTGACGTCAATTGACACATTTAGATATTTATCGGCAGATTTCTGCAAGGTTGGGTTAGGTTAGGTTAGGTTAGTTTTTTTTTGTATTTTTTTAGCGGAATTCTCAAGGTGTGACGTCAATTGACACATTTAGATATTTATCGGCAGATTTCTGCAAGGTTGGGTTAGGTTAGGTTAGGTTAGGTTAGGTTAGGTTAGGTTAGGTTAGGTTAGGTTCCCGTGCGGGGTTACTGGACCCCCATCGGGCGCCTCCCCGGGTGGCGGATTGGGGAATGCCTCGCCCTTGTGCGCGGTATCGGGGACATTAGAAACACCCGAGGCGGACCAAAACCATACACGTCTCTAAGCTAACGCGTGAGGCATCGTGCCGAGGGATGAATGGTTGCTAGACGTAAAATAAGCAGCCGAAAACGATCCCATTGGGGGACCAGCCAATCCCCAATGTATATAGGCTTATCCGGCCATGCGGGGCTCTGGTCGGACGGACTTTTTATTCCCTAGCTAATCGTGGGATCAACTATGGAAAACAAAACAAACAAAAAATTAATAACTAGAGGAAGATTGGAATCGGAAGTGGTTCCTGAGAAACAAACTTCGTCAACCCATACGCGCGAGGGCGCTCACAGGGGTGCTGAAGATGTTTTCTCACAGCTCGAGGGACGATTCGCGGAGGTCTGCGAGTTCGCGTTGGGACAGAGAAATACCCACAAACGCATTAAGGACGGACTCGCGCTAGTCCACGACCTGCTGGGCATCTTTAAGAAGGCTTGGATGCTCGAAGGCTCCCAAAAACCGCCCGACCTAAACGAGGGAAGGAGCGGGACCACGGGACCGAAGGAACCCAGTGTAGAGAGGAGGCGGAGCCAAAAGGCAACAACGCCATCAGCAACAACAGCAATAACAGCCGCAACACCTCAAGAATCTTGGGTGGAGGTCGTCAAGAGGCGACCACCAAAGAAGCGGACTGCACAGAGGCAGCGTGAGCGTGATACGTCCGGGGCGGCCGGAGGGCTGAGAGTTCCCAAGCTGAGTCACAGGCGCGACGCAATAGTTGTGACCCACCAAGACCTGTCCTACGCCGAGGTACTGCGCAAGCTACGCAAAGAGGTCCAACCGGAGAACCACGGATACAGGATTGCGGCCATAAGGAAGACGAGGAAAGGAGAGGCCCTCATCGAGCTGGAGCGAGGCTCTAACGAGCCAACTGAGCTTGTCGGGATTGTGAGCACCAAGCTGGGGGACAGAGCCAGAGTAAGAAAGATGGTCCCTACAGCGGTGGTAACGATCCTCGACATAGACGAGGGAGAGGACGAGGAGGACGTGATCGCAGCCATCCGCAGAGAGTGCGAGCCAATAATGGCAGAAGACATCAGCGTTAAGTACTTGAAACCCGGCGATAGAGGGACACAACTGGCAATTGTTTCCCTCCCAACAGTTTACGCTCGACAGTTGGTCAGGAAAAAACTGAAGATCGGTTGGGTGAACTGCAGGGTGCGAGTCCGCGCGAACGCAAGCAGGTGCTTCCGATGCTTTGGAGTGGGGCACCGAGCTGGCGACTGCAAGGGCACGGACAGGAGCGGCGTATGCCGGCGATGTGGCCAAGGAGGTCACATAGCGCGGGCCTGCGACAATGCACCCAAGTGCGTTACCTGCGAGGGCACGGAAAGAGGCGACATCGCGCACCAAGCGGGCACTAGAGCTTGCCCAGTGTTTAGGCACCAAGAGAGGGAGACACAAAAAAATGTTAAAAATTCTCCAGATAAATTTAAACGGCTGCAGAGTCGCGCAAGATCTCATGCTGAGGGTGGCGGTTGAGCGCGGGGCTGATCTGGTTGTTGTCTCGGAGCAGTACCGAGGGACAAGCCCCTGTCGCTGGTATGCGAACTCCCAGGCCAGCGCGGCCATCTATGCGGCATCCCACCACCTACGCATCACGGGAGCGGACGACAACGGCAGCGGATGCTGGACCTGGGTGGAGGCCCGGGGTGTCAGAATTTACTCCTGCTACTTTTCGCCAAACGCCCCCTTGTCAGACTTTGCGAGGGATCTTGCGGGACTCAGAGATAGTGTCCTCGAGGCCAGACTGCCGGTCGTTGTAGCCGGGGATTTCAACGCCAAGGCGCCGGAGTGGAGTCCAAGCTCCACAGATAGAAGAGGCGCCATGGTTGCAAACTTAATGTCGGAGATGAGGCTCCACTCGATGAACGACGGCTCGGCGACCTTCCGGCGCAGGGGCGCCGAGTCGTCGATCGACGTAACCTTCGTAGGCGAGTCGCTGCTCGGGAGGGCGAAGAGATGGCAAGTCATCGAGGCGTACTCCCACAGCGACCACCTATACATCGAATTTTCTGTCCAGCCGCGCTCTGAACCCGGAAACCGGCACGCCATCTCTCGGGGATGGGCTGTGCGGAAAGTGGATGCACCAGCGCTCTTGGAGGCTGCTGCAATGAAACGAGACGAGGTGTTGAGTGCTGTCAGCGACGCCGGGCGGGGAGTCGAGGAGGTGGCGGAGGCCCTGAACGATCTCCTACGGTTTGCGTGCGATGCCTCAATGCCTCGGAGAAGAGGACCCTCAGCTCGCCGCCAGGTGTACTGGTGGAGCGAGGAGATCGAGGCCCTAAGGAGGGCCAGCGTGGCTGCCTATAGGAGGACACAGAGACGCCCCCAGTGTCCTGAGCGCCGCGGCGCATATCAAGAGGCAAGAAACGCGCTCAGCAGAGCCATAAAGAAGAGCAAAGCCAGGTGCTGGGAGGAGCTGTGTTCGACTATAGGAGCGGACCCATGGGGAATGCCCTACCGAGCGGTCCGCAAGAAGCTGAGGTCGGTAGAGGAGGACATTTTCCTCAATAACCCGGCCAACGTGGAACTGGTTGTCGCGGAGCTGTTTCCTCAGCAGCCACCGCGACTGCGGCCCTCGGTTGATCCACCAGAGACGGAAGCGGCGCCGGTCGTCGTGGAGCCGTTCACCGAGAGAGAGCTTGCGGCAGCAGCTGGGCGATTGAAGCCCGGCAAGGCGCCGGGACCGGACTGCATCCCCAACACGGTGATCAAGATGGTCGCCAGAGATGACCCGCAGCTCCTTCTCGCGGTCTTCAACAGGTGCCTTGAGGCTGGAACGTTTGCCGCTCCATGGAAGCGGCAGAGACTAGTCCTCATCCCCAAGGGCAAGAGGGGGCCACCTGGACCATCGTCGTACAGGCCGCTATGTATGCTCGATGGGATGGGAAAACTTCTGGAGACACTCATGCTCCAGAGACTCACCCCCCACCTCGAGAGCGGCCTGTCACCACACCAGTACGGCTTTCGACCCGGGCGGTCGACGATACAAGCAACACAGAAAATTGTCGAAACAGTGCGAGAGGCGTGGCGAGGGAGCGTCAAGGCGAGCAGGCATGCCGTGCTTGTCGCTCTTGATATCAAAAACGCCTTCAACACGGCCAACTGGGGGCGAATCCTCGAGGCGCTGACAGGGATCGGGGCGCCGTCGTACATCTGCAGGCTGGTGGCGAGCTACCTAAGCGAGCGGGTGCTGATGTACACCGGAGATGGCGAGCCCCTCAGTAGATCTGTCACCGCGGGCGTCCCCCAGGGGTCGGTTCTCGGCCCCTCGCTCTGGAACGTCATGTACGACGGAGTGCTTCGTCTGAGGCTGCCGGAAGGAGCCACAACGGTGGCATTCGCCGACGACTTGGCACTCATTGTCGTCGCAAAGTCGTCGCAACTGCTGCGAATTAACTGCGAGGAGGCGCTGCGCCTGATCAACCGGTGGCTCGGCGAGGCTGGATTGGAGCTGGCAGCACAGAAGACGGAGGCCGTCTTCTTCACGAGGAGAAGAGGACTGCCTGCTCCTGTCATCAGCGTGGGGAATCACGTGGTACAGTTCTCCAGGTCGATCACATACCTCGGCATGGTGATCGACGACAAACTGCGATTCATGCAGCACACGGAGGCCGCGGCAGCCAAGGCGGCTCGCGTGGCGGAAGATCTCGCCAGGCTGATGCCGAATGTGGGAGGACCGAAAACCTCTCGCAGGAAGCTATACAATGAGGTGGTCCACTCCATTCTGCTCTACGGCGCGCCAGTGTGGGCGGAGGCCATGAGCATGGAGAAGGCCAGGCTCAACCTGGCGAGGGTGCAACGCAGAAGCGCGCTGCGCGTGGCTGCAGCCTACAGCACGGTCTCCGAGGATGCTGTTCTGGCAGTCTCCGCGATCCCACCGATTGACCTGCTGGCTCTGGAGAGAAGAGCTACCCACGGCGGCGTTGCCCCGGAACTGGCCAAGGAAGCCACTCTGGCTGCATGGCAGAGCAGGTGGGACGGCTCAGGGAAGGGCAGGTGGACACATCGGCTCATCAGAAACCTGAAACCGTGGGTGCAAAGGACCCACGGGGGGCTGAGTTTCCACCTGACGCAGTTGTTGACCGGGCATGGGTGTTTCGCGGCATACCTGAGGAGAATAGGAAGGGAGACATCTGCCGCGTGTCGTAGCTGCGGGGAGGGCGAGGATGATGCCGCCCACACAGCTTTCACTTGCAGGGCGTGGTCCGAAGAGAGGGACCGGCTGGTGCA
Organism: Lepidostoma basale; assembly: GCA_022606425.2. NCBI lineage: Eukaryota > Metazoa > Arthropoda > Insecta > Trichoptera > Lepidostomatidae > Lepidostoma > Lepidostoma basale. Next base: position 75,803 of record JAHDVF020001534.1, read on the forward strand.
GGTTCTCGGCGTGGCAGATGTCTGCCCCGAGAACATGCTTCCAACCATGCTTAGATCCAAGGAATGCTGGGCAGCGTGGTCGGAATTCGCCAGAGGCGTACTCTCCAAGAAGGAGGAGGAGGAGAGGATTCGGCAGAGAGCGGCAAATATCAACGCGGGATAAAACCTTAAAAAGAAGGTTACACAGGTCTGCCCCAATCGCTGAGCTACGTGCCTAACGGCCAACCCGGCGGGGCAGACCCTGAGGAGGGGTTTTAGTGGGTAAAAATCCCACACTACCACTGGAAAAGCAAACCAGTGGCTGTCTTTCTGAAGATTTCCCCTCCTCAACAAAAAAAAAAAAAAAAGTTAGGTTAAGTTAGGTTAGGTTAGGTTAGGTTAGGTTAGGTTAGGTTAGGTTAGGTTAGGTTAGGTTAGGTTAGGTTAGGTTAGGTTAGGTTAGGTTAGGTTAGGTTTTTTTTTTTTTTTTTTAGATGGGAGTTTCACTATTATTTGCCTTGCTCATTATGTACAAGGCTTATATATAT
>JAHDVF020000158.1:0-73608 GCA_022606425.2 Lepidostoma basale
ATACTGTAAAAAATGATTTTCCAGTTAAAATAATTATTTATTAAAATTTTAATAAAACGTATTATTTTAATTAAATCCAACAGTCAGAACCGAAATTAAATTTACAATTATTTTGTCAACGTAAAGCCCCGTGGAGACGGTAAATAATTGTATCAATTTTTGATTGATATGCACTGACATAGATGCTTGAATAATTCAATGTGTGATTGTCATTCATTCATATCAGCTGGCATATTTCTATTCACATGGTTATATGTTTATTTCCTTTGATGTTATATTTTTCACCCTTTACATTGATTTGGCTCGCGCTGTAATGATGTAAAGAGTTTTAACAAAGTAAATAATAATAATGTATTTTTCACCAGACGGCAAACACGACAAACTCTTGAGAATTCAGTTCCAATACGTCAAATAAAATAAGGCACAATCTGTAAAAAAAAAAACTATAGTAATGTTTCTTATTTGAATTTACTATTCCATCTATTGAATTTACATAATTTGAATTCATCAATAAGTGAAAAATCAGTGTCCTCGTTACTGACAGTCTCACGGGTGCTTAAATCAGAATATTTTGTTACTACACACCTTACCTATATTATTATGCAACTTATTAAATCGGTCGCTAGATGTCTCTTGATATATCAACAGCTTCCTGATTTGCGTTATTGGCGTAATTCTTTGATAGTTAACTTTTAAATTATTTTTCTTTATAGGAAACAATCCCATTGGCTCTTATTTGAAACATACTCGAATCTAATTAGCAAACGTGTAATTGGAAACACGTAACCGAATTCGGGTTCAAGATTGGTTAATATTTTTTAAATTCTTTCGGCGCGGACATAACGCAATGGATAGGACAATAAATGCCCTTGGTCTAATTATTTTGTAATCACCGAATCGTGACCTATGGAACAAATGACTTCCGAAATATTATGTTTAATGTTTATTACCCCATTTTTACTGATAACAATGTTTATATTTGACAATTCATCACAGTGATATTTTGCAGTAATTGGTACAGCGTGGTAGTTTGCAAATAAGTACTTAATGTAATGATAACAAAGGTTAGGTAATGATTAGTTAAAAAAAATATTCATAAGATATAAAAGAAACATACAATTTACTCGTAAAATTATTTGTTTACATAATTAAGTCCCAAGGAACTATATTTTTCCACTAGATGCGATCTTAACAGCAATCACATGAAATATTCCATATTTGAAATGTTTTGAAAACACGAGAAACGATCTTGCAATGAATGATTTTGTTTTTCTTTTGTTTTGTGACAAAGTGTTGTTTGTAATAATTGCGTTTATTTTTATTTATTTAATTTATAGTGTGTTATTCTTAGTTCCATAAAAACGGAGTTCTTATCACGTATAAACGGAGTCGGTTTAAGTTTTAATAGAATGTATTGAACTTATTTAGTGTTTTTAAATGTTTCATTGGATATATTTTTGTGTTAAAAAACAAATACGATGTGGAAGAAAATTGTGTTTCTAGAAGACATCTGATGTTGTTTGCGTTACATTTTTGTCTTCCTTATTGGTAAGTCTTTTAATTGACTGTATGTAAATAATCTCTATAATGATAGGTATATAATAATAAGTTAGCCTATAATGGTAATAATTATTATAGTGTTTGTGATATCTCTATAATGATAGGTATATAATAATAAGTTAGCCTATAATGGTAATAATTATTATAGTGTTTGTGATATAATTATAATCTATGTACGCGTCATTTTCTCCCGAGATATATTCCAATAATTAATATTCAACTTTACATATATCTACGAGTTTGTAAAGTGGTAATAATAATGATTATTCGAACAATTAGCTTCATAATCGTTCTGACTCCTGATCTTTTATCTTTTAGATAGCAGAAATGCTAAATAAAAATCTGTGTATGATATTATAATACATTATGAATGTAAGTATGCATTGCATCTTTGAATGTGTCGTGATATATTTTTTTGTATAAATTAACAAAACGATTTTTTTTACATAATTCTTGAATTTATATACGAGTATGTCGCAAGTATAAACAAAAGCACGTTAATTGTTTTTTCGTCGCTGTTTTCGGTAGCAATATACCATTGCATTTTTTTAAATTAAGAATTTGTTCTACTACACTTGCGCTGACGAATGTACCTACCGTCAGTATTGAAATTGATTGGCAATTGTTACAAGTAATCTCTGGTTTAAACCAGACATAAACCAGAATGCGTTAAAATTATCACGAATGACTGACCCCAGAGTAAAATATTTTTTTCCACAGTTTTTCTCGTCTGATTTATACAGTAAAAACAAATTCTTATTATACAGTAATTAAATGGCTTTTTTAAATTTCGTTCAAGAAATTTCAATAATAAAAATACATTTATACCTAATAATGATAGCATCCTTCTTTTTTTGAAAAACGGTGTAAAACTTTCATACGAAGTGTTTTATATTTATTAAGAAATAAATTTTCTAGAACACTTGTTTTATTTCCTATATGGGAGTGACTGTTTCACCTTGCTAGGATATTTTTTTATTTATTTTAAGTATTGTATATGTTTTATACATTTGATAATATCATAGAAAAGCGAGATATGCCACTCCCATGTAATATAATAAATTCCCGAGAAAATTAACGTTTTCATCAATATTTAATACTTAACCGCCCTACCTTCGGGTAATTTTCCGAGAAACGTGCAAAAAAGCAGTTTTTTTATTAATGAAATTTAATTATATATTAATTTTATTTTTTTACATTACGAAACGTCAAATACTCGGCCGCACACTTCGCCCTGCTCCTTGTAAAACTATCATATTTATGAAGACTTTTACTCAAGTGTTGTTGGCACACGCGCGTATCCCTAACAGTTTGTACATTACTTTTTCTCAAGCGCGTACGTGATACGGGATAGCGCAGAATGGCACAGCCAAAGTGAACGTATCACGTACGTTCAAATACGTAGGGTGGTTAATACGATCATGTTAGGTGATTAGCATAAGTAATTTTTGATCAGTCAAAAATCAGGTTACATAAAATATTATAAAGTATACATCTCAAAGCTAATTGTAATAATTATAATTTGAAAAATATACAATAAATTTTCTTTGCAACTAGAAGTTTCTTTGTCGTCATCATATAGCAATGTATTTTAACCACCCTACCTATTTGAACGTACGTGATACGTTCACTTTGACTGTACCATTCTACGATATGCCGTATCACGTACGGGCTTGAGAAAAAGTAATGTACCTAAAATGTACAAAGTTTTAGGGATACGCGCGTGTGCCATCAAAACTTGAGTACAAGTCTTCATAAATATGATAGTTTTACAAGGGGCAGGCGAAGTGTGCGACCGAGTATTTGACGTTTCGTAATTTAAAAAAATAAAATTAGTTTATAATTAACTTCGTTAATAAAAAACCTGTTTGTTTTTTGCACGTTTCTTGGAAAATAACCCAAAGATAGGGCAGTTAATTAGATGAATCTATTGATTTGAATATGTCTTATAACAACACATTATGTTATTATGCGATATCGGATACCATTGTAATTGAATGCTGTAATGTATATTTACGCAAAATGATCAATATGCATAACTCATAAAATTTTACGTTTGTTTCTCGTTGGTAAAGGTGGGTCGTATGAAACATTAATTGATTATATGTACCTAGAGTTCGCAGCAGGTTACCGGTAATAAAATAATCTAGGACGCAGTTTGCATATTGCGTTCACTAGTAATACAACAGCCAGCTTATGTCTGAAATTTGCAGCACAAAATAATACTCGAAATATCTAGACGATATTTCACATTGCCTTTATATTGTATACTTTGATAAATTTATCATTAAGAATACCCCACAGCGATGCTCTTACGTGTAATACATTGCCTATAATATTATTAAGTGTTAATACTGAATTTCTTTTTGAATTAAACTGATTAAATAAATATTTAAAACTAACTAACAAACTAACTAACCATCACGCCGTCTCCTCGAAGGGGTAGGCAGAAAGAATGGACTGCCACACTTTTCTTTCCTGACATATTTTTCTCGCTTCATCAACATTCATACATCGTGTCATGCACGCGCGTCGATTTATCTGACTCCTCACATGGCCGACATTCAATATTTGATTTATTTGATCGTGCCACGTTTTCCTCGGTCTTCCTCTCTTTCTGGTTCCATTTACATCGTCAACATATAATTTTTTTTACCATTCTTTCTTCATTCATTCTTTCCGTATGTCCAACCCATCTTAATGATCCTTTCATTATTTTGTTCATAACACCATCATTCGCACCGCATTCACTTCTTATATTTCATTCGACACTCTATAATACACAGAGTATCCACACATTCGTCTAAGAGATCTCATTTCTACTGCTTTTATTCTACTTTCATCCTTCTTTTGCCAATTCCATGCTTCGCTTCCATACATAAGGGTCGGTAGAAGAACACCATTGGGCAACGCCATTCTAGCTTTTTTGGATAGGTTTTTGTTTGCGATGACAACTTTAAGTGCACCATTCACTTTGTTGCCTGCCCCAACCCTTCTTTCAATATCCCCCAAGATTTATGTGACGTACATTATACAATTTAAAAAAAAAATCAGTAACAACGCTGAAGGATAATATTTAAGGCATTTTATTTAAAAGTACGATGAGTTAGACTTAATATTGTTTTCTGTAATTGTGAATTAAAACGCAGTTTTTTTTTACCTCTGGGTTTAGTTTTCTCTACAGGTTGAGAAGTCGTTACACCTACATCATCGTTTTAGTTTAATTGATAAAAAATGTGGAATTCCACATTGTGTAGCCTTAAGTTTATCAAAAAATTACTTTGTTGTATTATATTATATTCTGATTGTATATATTATAATACATAAAAATATCTACATAGAACTGGTACCAGTTGGGTGGTACTAAAACTGTGTATTTGATGAATGATCAATAGAAATAAATAAACATTGTTTTTAATTTTTTTTTAATTTGTACAGTTTTATCCACTTTTTAGTCTCCTAGATTCGACATGTCTCGTTGGTATTTAGATAGAACATGTTACTAACAAACAAATTAAATATTGAAAACATTCAATTGCACATTTAAAATATATTTTGGAAGTTGATTATCTAACGAGGCAATGGATAAAAATTAGTACCTACAATTTGAACAGGTCCAAAAAGTTTTTGTATACGAGATACGAATTTCATATAAAATGTATTATTTAATAAAATTACTCACATTGACTGACCTTTACCAAAGATTAGTTAGAGCATTTCAATAATTTTACATTTTACACCATCAAAATGCGGTCAAAGTATCAACACTGAATTGCAAAAGTATGGAAAGTGTCAAATTTGTCATATAAAAATCGTTATGTATAAATATTTCTTTATTAAATTATTCGCAACAACCGCCAATAAGAAATAAATTTCTCATTTAGCGTTCATATCATACAAACTTTGCTCTCATTTCGACGATAAGAAATCATAGAAATATTTTATTTATCCTGTATCGTTTTTCTAAACAAAGAATATGAAAAATACACACTATCGTCGATATGAACAACATTTTAACGGTTTTCACTCGGTAAAAAGACAATGTTGGCAAAACAAGTTTCGTGAAAGTAGTTTATTGTTATTCATGGAACAAAAAATAAAAGATTACAAATGTTTTCGTAATTATTCATTTCTTTTTTATTTTAATTCCTAAGTTTATTATAATTAATTTAAACGGTTTTGCGCGCGTTGCTGATGTTTATAGATTAATAATTATGTGGATTAATTTTCTTCTTGATGGATAATGTGTGTATCATTGTATCATATTAAATATTAAAAAAAATGGGATATAAATTCAAAACTGTAATAGTGTGAAAAAAAGTCGTAGGGGTAACACATCGGGGTAATGTATCTACAATTATGATTTAAAAATGTGTTACCTTGATAAATGAAATGAATATTTTTTGACTTTTTTTCTCAACGTATAAATAAAAAAGAAATTTATTTATATTTTTTGCAGTCTGTCTGTCAGGGATTTTACATATATTATAATATAAAAAATTGTAATTCAGTATTGCGAAATTTCGGCACAAACATTGAATATTTGATTTTTTAAATATATATTAAAAACAATTAACAATCTTGGAGAAACTGAAAGAACATACAAATTTACGTAACTTTTGGAAATTCATATTACGTTAAAAATATATTCAACATCTTTATGTAAAATAAATTCAATTAGTGATTCCGAAAAACCTCATTGTCGTTTTCACAGATATGAATAATGGTTAATTTATTTTGAAATAAAGCGTGGATAATCATTAAGATTTAAAAAAAACTGTTAATGAATTCGATATTTTGAATGGATGTTTGGATTGTGTGACGATGGTAATGTATGTATGATGTATTGTCTTATATTTGATTACATATTCAAACGAACCTATTTTTTATTTCAAATCCATTTTAATAAATCGATGTGTGTTTGATTAAAACGAATAGGTACGAATATATTTTTTTTATATCAAGACATTAACTATTTATCTTAATTTTTACTACTAGAACACAAAAAATCACATCCCTTGATGGCCATGTAATATTTTACATATTTTAATATTTTTAACTCAATGTCGTATTATTTGTTTAGATTAGTTAGAAATATAGCATTATAAAAACATGAGATAATACATTTTTATTTATAGTGTGAATATGTTTATAAAAAGACTTTTAACTTAAAACACGTGATAAGAATTATTTTACATTAAATTATGGTTTATGGTATCGTTTGTGTCCACAACCGTATTTTCGTATTTACATACAATGAAAAATGTCTTTGCTTATATGATTGAATATTGAAATATATGCATTAGCATATGTGAAAATTCGATCTATTGCTTTATACAAAATTTTAGGTGATTCGAAATACCTATCATTTTGTTAACACTGTGTTCATAACATTAACGTTATGACCCACCTAAGTTTTCAAGTGATTATTATGAATTATAGACAAATAGTTGTATCGTTCTATAAAACTAAAAATATTTGCCATTGACTACAATTGTTTTATAAATTAATAACGCTTTACACACTTTATCTTAAAAATAAACAGACATGTTTTTGTATGTTGCATAATTACAAAGTAGAGGGCGAAATAAGTAGAAATTTATTTCAATCGGAAGGTATTCCTTCTCCGTTTTGCTTTGAAATTTCATACACAATATGCTAAATCAACTAACTAACTAATTATCACGCCGTCTCCCCGAAGGGGTAGAACAAAGAATTGACCGTCACACTGGTCTTTCCTGACACACTTCTCTTGATTCCTCAACAATCATACGTCGTGTCTGCACGCACGTCGATTTCTTCGACTCCTCACGTGGCCGACATTTAATATTGGATTGATTTGATGGTGCCACGTTTTCCTCGGTCTTATTTCTAGTTTCGTTTACGTCGTTTACATAAATGGAATGTATAGTATATACGCTTACCATGTTAGGGAATTTCTTGCTGCAGTGAATCCAATGAGAGCAGAAGCAATCACAACAAGCACGCTGAATAATGCGGATACTAATGTAGATTTTGATGCATTTCCTTGTACTTTCCCAGCATTATACAATCGATCCTCTGTGAACAAAAAATAACGTTTACAACTTTGAAACGGGTACGATTTTTTAAAATCTAACTAACTAACTAACCACAACGCCGTCATCTCCCCGAATGGGTAGACAGTAATAATGGACCTCCTCAAAATTCACACATCGTGTCATGTACGCACGTCGATTTTTCCGACTTCCTACGTGCCCGACATTTATTAATTTAATAAATATATAATTAATATATTTATTATACGCCCGAGTTTGTATTGTGTTAATAATTGTGAACTATATAGAGTCGTTAAAACAACTTGCAAGAGTATGTGCGCTATTATTATTCAGTTATTAGAACTTATGAACAAAAATATATTTTATTTTATATGATTTCCAAAAGAAATAAGATTGAGAATTATACCGTAGTGTAAAATGTAGCTCAGACTAAAACTCAGAATAAGACTGACACTATTTTACATCCTTACGCTCAGCAAAGTTTTTCACTAAATTATTCCGTTTATTCAAAAATCAGACGATTTTTTTATGTATAATAAAAATTATGTAATATTGAGAGGTGTCTGCAAACCAAATTAAATTTATTTTCCAGTTAAAAATAAAATAGTTTTTCCTAGTAAGTAAAATAAAAATATTTACACTGTTCTTTTATAATTATAAATTTTATCTACGCAAATGTAATTGTAAAAATATTCACAATCATAAGACCTGCGTCATGAAATAATTCTGTTTTATCTGTAGCGCTGTTATCACTTTGTTATGATGGACGAGAATTCGCTCAATTGGCAGAACAATAACAAACGCCTAGCCAAGATTGTTTGCACCACTTTAAAAGCAAGCAAAATTAGTAAAAATACTTTAATATAAGGTTAGTCTCTTACGGGGAGAGACCGACGCCTGTTGGGCCTTCTTTTTACGAAGATCCGCCGTCATTTTCACTTTTTCACGACACAAACACTCGCTTTAAAAGTTTTCGTTAAGTCACTAACACCGCACGATGCGAATTCTACACGCGATGCGCGCGCGGTCCGGAACGAACGAGGTTATCTGTCAAACTGGCAATGGCTGAAAATTACCTTGCTATATAAACCAACCCAAATTACATCTCCTTTCTCGCTTCTACAGATTATTTTGGACTATATTTGCGATGCAAACACTGCTTTAAAATAGACAAGTATTAAACGAAATAAAGATTACGTTTCATACACACGCGATTAAGAACTGATTTTCTAAATTTACGCATTTCATTTGAAAGGCGTTTATTTTTAGCACCATGGCAAGTAATGTAATCATACAGCCGTCCTTTTCACGCGTAAACCCATTGAAACAAGCACTTATAATTGGTTCACCAATGAATTAATTACAACTGCGATGAAAATGTTTCAGATTATGAATTGTATTTAGAAAAGTTTTTCCGTATCGGTAACACGTTGATCCTTTTTACGTTTCTACACCTAATAATCAATAGTCTAATATCTTCAGAGCATGCAAGGGTTTAAAGATCGCATAACTTATTTCGTTACCACCATTTTTAAAAGTTATTTACACGGTTTTCACGGAAGCAATTGAATAATTTAAAATGAGCGTTAATCGATACTTCATACAAAACATCCGCATTTATACAAAAAAATGTATTGATACTTCTTTAGTAATTTCTTCAGTTGGATACTGCAGAATAACTGTCCTTAGTGCAACATGAATAATCACTATTTGTATATTGTATAATACATATGCGTATGTGTGTGCTAGGTACCATTAGTTGCAGTGGGGTCAATTACCCGCGAACTGTTCGCCATATGGTGTCCACACTTCTCGCTTTATGGAATACGGTTTGGAGAATTTGTAGCCATTTTATAGTTCTAGTTTTTCGTACGACTTTATTGAGATGTCACATATTGTTTTGTTGTTGAATTTTGATGATGTTTTGAACTCGTCGCGAAGAATTTTTTTATCAGAAAAACAAATATAAAATTCTTACTATATATTTAGTGATCTACAATAAATAGGATATTGTTTATACAATATACATACATAATCTCAGTTTTTTTTTTTTTTTAAATAATTGGAAGGTTACGACAAAATATTTATTATATTTTAAAAGGGGAAAATGTTATTTTATAGTTTTCAATGGTTATTCATGAAACTTAAGGATTTTATAATAATATTTGAGATTGAGCAATCAATTGTTTTACCCAACGGGATGGATAAAGGTTGCCTACTGGAGCCGCCTCCATCGCTAATAAACTGCGGTTAATACCCAGGCTATTTTCCCAGGGTGTTTCAGTCATCCATAGGTAAAAAATAACCATCACGTCGTCTTTCCAAAGGGGTAGGCAGAATGAATGGACCACCACATTCCTTTCCGGACATACTTCTCTCGTTTTCTCAACATCTCAACATTCGTACATCTTAGCATGCAGGCACGTCGACTTCTCCGTCATTTCTCCGACTTCTCACGTGGCTGACATTAATATTTGATTGATTTGATTCAGCCTAAGCAGCTTTATTCTATATTTCTGTGTCACATAGAATCTTCTAACCAAATCTCATTTACCGGATCTTCCTCACTTACTCGTATGTGCTGAACATCATCCAACCAGCGTAGTCTCCATATTTTTATGGGTTACACAACGCTGATATTATCGTATATTTCATAAATATGAATCTCAAATGCATTCTCTATGCATTTGAGATTCATATTCACAATATTTCAACAATGTCAATAAGTATATTGGTTTATTTATTGCTTCTTGAATGCTATAAAACGAAATATTGATTAAAACGTCAGTTTTCTTTACATTTTATTATATTAGAAAGTGTCCTAGTATGGCAAAATATTCCACTCCTATGAAATATAATAAAAATTCTAGAAAACGGGCGTTTTCATCAGTATTGAATATTTTTTACAAATTTGGGTTCAGGATCAGCGATTTTTCGTTACAAAAAGAAATAACTAACAATAAGTAGGGCCAAATATGCGACCATATTTTTTACATATGTGTTAAAACAAGTAATAACAGAAGAAATAATTATTATATGTAACATTAATAACGAAAAAAATAAATACTTTTCATTTATGCCACTTGAAAATAGTTTAAAAAAATAATTTAATATCACGTGTTTTTAATTGTTTATACAATTGTCTATTTACAATTATTTTTACTTCAGTAGAATAATAGGTCCTTACATATGAAATTGGCGTTTTGCCGTACTGACAACTTTGATCTCAAATATCTTCTCTTTGGTAAGGAATTCCAAATTCAAATTTATACGGCTATTTACTCAAGTATTTGTGTTTCGAAAATTATAATCCATTTGTTTTTTCCTCAAATGTTTTTTTTCTTTGCGTCACTCAGTTTACAAAATTGAAAACTTGAAATATCGCGTTATTTACGAGTACGAGTTCCACCGTGGCACCAGTGCTGCAGAAACGGCTCGAAGGATTAATGATGAGTATGGCGACGGTGCCGCAAAAGAAAACACAGTGCGTTTTTGGTTCCAACGTTTTCGTTCTGGAAATTTCGACCTGCAGAACAAGCCCCGTGGACGGCCGGAGACCAAAGTTGATAATGAAAAATTGAAGGCTATTGTGGAAGCGGATCCATCGCAAACCACGTCCGAGTTAGCTGCAGGCTGCGGTGTTAGTGATAAAACTGTTTTAATCCACTTGAAGTAAATTGGGAAGGTGAAAAAGCTTGAAAGGTGGGTACCTCACGAATTGAGTGAAGCAAATCAACAAACGCGCGTTGACTGCTGCGTTGCATTACTCAACCGGCACAATAAAAAGATGGTGAAAAGTGGATCCTGTATGATAATCGGAAGTGCTCATCGCAATGGCTGAACCCTGCCGAACCAGCCAAACCAAGCCCCAAGCGAAAATTGACTCCAAAAAAGTTACTTGTGAGCGTTTGGTGGACTAGTGCTGGTGTCGTTCACTACAGCTTTCTTAAATTTGGCCAGACGATTACGGCAGATGTCTATTGTCAGCAACTGCAAACCATGATGGAAAAGCTAGCTGCTAAACAACCGAGGCTGGTTAATCGCTCTAGGCCACTGCTGCTTCATGATAACGCTAGACCACACACTGCACAACAGACGGCTACCAAATTAGAAGAGCTTCAATTGGAATGTCTAAGACATCCACCGTACTCTCCGGACCTTGCCCCAACAGATTACTATTTTTTTCGAAATTTGGATAACTTCTTGCAAGGGAAAAAATTCAACTCCGATGGGGCAGTCCAAACCGACTTCAAAGATTTTATTGATTCCCGTCCGAATGTTTTTTTTAGTAAAGGGATCGATGAACTACCTATGAGATGGCAAAAGTGCATAGATAACAATGGTACATACTTTGATTAAATAAACATATTATTTAAAAAAAAATCAACTTTATGTTCCTCCCATACAAAACGCCAATTTCATATGTAAGGACCTAATACTACTGTCAATATAAAAGTATTAATGACATCGATTAGGATGCTCCAACTATTCCTATAAAATTTTCGGCGTTCAGAGATATATATTGTTTTCATAGCAATATTGTTTGTACATGTACAATTATCAAAAAACATTTATAGATTTTAATTGTGTACTGTAAATTCGTTCTATCATTATTTTTAATGCATATCTAAGATGGAAATAGCACCTACACATTTGATTAATTGAATCACTAATTGGTCATATACACAAATTGACTATATAAAATTTGTACACGTGATTTTTTATGTGTGTGCTTACATTTTGAAGATATTTATTACCACAAAACATTAATAACAATATTTTTTTTAAATATTGTTGGAAACGGTTGACTAAAATTTCTGGAATATGTTTCAAATTAAAATCGAACCCCAGGCGTTTTAATCGTCATTTAGTTACAATCACTCATTCATTCATTTCTCGGCGCTACATCCCGGCGTGGGACTTGGCCTCCCCAACAACGGTTCTCCACTGACTTCTGTCTCTGGCCATCTCTCTCCATTCTCCAGCTCCTTCCATTTTCTCCCAATCTTCTTCCACGCAATCCGCCCATCTTTTCCTCGGTCGGCCTCTCGGTCTCTTTTCGCGGGGCACCCATCTGGATATAATTTGTGGTGTTCTATCCTCTGGCATTCTTTCCACATGGCCAGCCCACCGTAGGCGTTGAGACTTACAGAATGTCATTACTGTTTCTTGGTTAATTATAATAGTTATTCAAGTTCAAGGTTTCTTTTAATTCTGTAAGTCCCATCCTCCAGCGTGGGTCCAAATTTTTTTCTCAGTTTCAACCTTTCAAAAAATACCAGCCTGCCTTCCTCTCTCTGCGTTAGGGACCATGTCTCACAGCCGTAGGTGACTACCGGTCTTATGATAGTCTTATATATTAAAAGTTACAATAAATAAATAAATTGCGTATGTATTAATCATTCTGTTATATATAGACATACATGTTTGTCAATCTTATCAGTGGGTAGATATTGTCTATTAACTTCAAGAACTAAACTGATAAACGTTGTTTATCTATAGGAAACAATAGAACGAAAAAATCGAGTTGATATTCATTCCAGGATATCAATATTTTTAAAAATGATTTATTATTAATTCACAATCGTTTCATTATACATTTTTTTAATACTAATGGAAAGTCAAGGATTAGCTTATTTTATTCGCAACATGGTAAAACATTGAAGAGTTAAGAACAATCATATTTTAACACATAACTTTTTAATAATTTAAACCGCTTTTTTCTTTTTTTTTGTATATTTTCGTCTTCGTATTTTGATACCACAGAAAAATAAACCATTTGTTAAAAAAATTAACTCAATAAAAACTGCGATTTATTAAAAAAAAAATACTAATTATGGAATTCCACAACACTTTAAGTTTAATTAATATGCATAATATTATATATCATACTCAGGTAACCGTTCAATTGTGAAAGATATTCAATATTGATGTTACATCGTTTTGGCCTGCGTTGTTTTCCTGTATTTTTTTCCCTCCAAATATCATTATTATTAATCCTTGTTAGCTTTTCGTTTATTGAATACCTCCTCATTAACATTTCACACATTGTGTTGACATTTTCTATGTCTGTTTCACTCGTTTCTACGCATCGCGATGACTCGTATAAGAAATTTGATTATTATATTACAGGAGAATAGAAGGATAAAATTGTGTTAAATTTTTATCCATTTTTTCAGTGACGTACGTAGAAAAGTTGGAGATATTAAAATATGTATGTATTATAGAAAACAATTTGTACTGAATAAAAAGTCGTCAGTTTTCGAACAGATTTTTTAGGGTTATGTCATTGTTTACACAACAATAATGCTTAAATGGCAAAAATCCAAAACAAAATCGAATGCTTATGAATAATTTATAATAGAATTGAGTACCTTCTGAGAAGTGTTTAGGATCAGCCATCAAAGAATAGTAGGCAGATCACTTACCTAATTGGGAATAAGTTGAGAGTTCAAGTACCGATGGTGCCACGGTGTTCATATTTTGTAGTTCATAAAAAATATGTCATTGATTGATAGACTTCATAATTATGAACAATGTTTAAATAAATGCGTAGAAGAAAAAACAATACTTAAAAAGCTAGCAAACACTTATTGAATCACCTACGCCCGATTTCTGAACCTCTGTTACCGTCACCTACTGATTGATTTAAAAACATGTAAATCAAATTACACTAACTTATTTATTTGCTAAACGAACATGTTTCGTGTATAACCCTTGTTGTGATAAAAAAAATAAAAATATTAGTTTTGGAAATTATTTTATAGGAGTTTTCTCATCTGGCTACTTTATATTATTGTATATCAATACTCTTTCTTCTTTCTCCTCAACTCTTCCCGTTACTTTGGGTTGGCTACTTTTTATCACTTGGCGATAGGTTTTTCGCTTGTAGGCATCTTCCTCCAAACGTCCTTGCGATTCCGGATCTAAAGTATTGTTATGATAAGAAATTTCATAAACATGGGTATCATGTGACCAAATGTTTTATTTGATCGATAATAAATAGTTCACCTATATATGTTCGGAGATATTTACTGAACCAATCGGGTCGCGTGTGTTTCAAATTATTACTCATTCAGTATATACATAAACTTGTGTTCTCGTAATATCTAATACATGATTCTCCAAACTAACATTTCTTTTTTTTTGTTTGGACTGTATTAGAAATTTGTATTCATCAACCATAAACCGCAAAGAAACACGAAACTATTGCACATTTGCGATCCATGTTAAAGAAATACGAGGTTTCCTTTCAATACAATAATAAAATCGGATAAACTTACTAAGTTACTGATGTGATATTTATAGAAAAATTGAATTATTTAAAACATTATGAAAACAAAGAAAAGTGTTATAAATTCAAATGTTTATGTCATGACAACAACAAATTTGTTGAAACTGTTTTGGGCGATAGAGGTATAAAAGGTTTTCTTTTTGGGAATTATTAATGCAGGAATAATCTGACACTTTCCCAATTAACTACTTTTCAGATTTGGCGGTATTTTAGGTATGATATTTTTAAATTATACAGGGTTATTGTTTATTATCCTCCTTTAAAAATCCATCGACCGTAGAACTTACGTGTATTATCTAACTACTGTCGCACAGTTAAATTCGATACCATGACTATGTGTAATGTCAGTTTTCTAAAATATTATATCCGATCCCAAGTTTACATATCTCGTTAGATAACTAAAAAATACGTTGATGTTTTTAAAATAATCTGCACGCCAAATGTATTAGGGATTTATAAAAAGTGGTATTTCATTTTTAATTCGTCAAATAAATAAATTCAAATGTGTGATGTTTCCGCGTGGTATCCAAATGCGGATCGACAGTAGGTACTAGTTTTTGTGTTGATAATGAATGTCTGTTATGACCTCTAAGTAAGTAAAAAAATGAAGTCTGATGACAACCGTTTTTTCTTTCTTAATTTTTAAAATACATTATCCCGATAAACTAAATAATATTTTTTATCTAATAAATGGTTCATTTTTGCTTGGTGACTTACTTAAATAATAACCCTGCATAAATGAGACACCGCATAGAACATTAAATTAATTATTTAAATTCATATAAATATACTATCAGGACAATAAAAACGCATGTTGATATAAAAGGAAGAAGATAATTAAAAATAGAAAAATAAGACTAGAGAAAAAGCTTTAAATTCCAGTAAAAATTCGAAACATGACGTCATAGAGGGCGTTATTTCCAGTCTATTAGTTCAGTTACTCGTGTGGGATATTAGTTCAGTTACTCGTACTGGATATAATATTAGTTCAGTTACTCGTATGGGATGCGTTATATAATTCAAAGTTTGTGTAATTCACGAGCATTGTTTTAAACTAAACGTCCGTAAGATTAATGATCTCTGGTATTTAATTTCTGTAAGTTTTATGGAACTATACAATCAAATGATATTTGATACCGGCCTAGCAAGCCGAAATATGTTACTTCCTTGTCATATAACCGACGTCATTGTAAAAGCGACAACAAATATATTTATTTATCACCTCGATATAGATTTCGCCTGGCATGACGACTATTGTTATTGAATGTTTAATTATAATTCAGTTCCACATAGTTACAAATACATTTTTATTAATATTTATTCCACGAAAGGTAAAATATTTTTTACACTCAGTCAACAACACAATTAATGTATTACGAAAAAATGCTCCATTTTTAATTGAGGAAAAATTATATTAAAAATATTATAACATTTCAACGTTCACATGGATCTAAATATCACGTAAGCATGTTGCTACTCAAGATTCGTATCATATAAAAATAATGGTAGAACCATAAATAGGTAGTCACAACACAAACACATTTTAATAAAAGAGTCACGAACGAGTCGTTGTAAGAGTAAGAAGGAAAGAATGCCGTTTTTAGTACGGGGGAACACCATTCATCCAACGTCGGTCTTCGTGGTTCATTTACATACACGCCAAACTTTTCCTTAATGAACAGTTAGGTGTCTGTTACAATCATAAAAGATTTTCTGAATAATCTCATGTGCGTAATGGGTTATATTTTAGTCAATAAAATGTTGACAAAACAACACTAAAATATGAAATGTAAACAAAACAATCGGACGAGTGTCTATCTGAATAGAGCGAAGCGTTGGATAATATTAAATTCCGACTGATTTGGTCGTGAGAAGGATTCTTGTTAATTTATTATATCTTTGTCACCAAATCGCCTTATTCCATTTACATCGTTAACAAGGAACAAGCAATAGAGGAAGACCGAGGAAAACGTGGTACGATCAAAACTATCAAATATTAAATGTCGACCACGTGAGGAGTCGGATAAATCAACGTTCGTGGCTGATGTATGAATGTTGTGGAATCAAGACTATGCCAGGAAAGAACTGTGTGGCGGTCCATTCTTTCTGCCTACACCTTCGTGGAAACGGCGTGATGATTATTTAGTTGTTACCATAAAAGCATTGTAATGAGATTTATAAAAAAGAAAAAAAAGTACTAAATTTAAGGAGATTCTTAATTGTTTTCACCCGTTAGTTCAAATCGCTTAAATGATCCTTTTATATAATTTTCTGAAGCAGAGCTCATTCGTCATTATTTGCAATATTTATTAAATAAATTGTAACGTGGTTTTAATGAAATGCTGAATTTATTTTAAAATATACTCTATGTATTCATTTGGCATTTAAACCAAAAAATTGCTAAGGAAGAAAATCAAGGTAATCTAATGATTAGTAAATAAATATTAGTTTAATAACTACATCACATTTATTTAAATCGTGTTAGATAACAGAAAACAAAACATTGTAATTTTTTTTGGACGGGTGAAGACAATTAAGTATCTACTTAAATTATTTTCGTTTTTATTTTATATAAATCTCATTACAATGCTATTATGGTAGGAAGAATAAGATTAATTTTATCAATCGTTATCAACCACCAGCTTAAAATAATCAACAAAATAATTAATAAAAAAAAAACAACGCAATTTTATCTAAACATCTCGTTTGATAAGAAATCGGCCTATTTTCTGAATGTGGCAAGTGTAACCTTTTAAAAGTAAGGTATTGTTTTGGGTCACACGCTAACTTTAGAATTACGGGGTCTCAGAATCGATTCAAACGTAATGTGAAAACGATTCAAATTTCAGATTTCACACCTACAATAAGTAGTTTCGCATAATAAAAAAAACACAAAGGATTATTTGAAAACTGAGATGTAATCCAACTCAACGTCGAACATAATAAAAATAAACATCATTTTATAATATGTACTAAGTTTTATCCTACTTGATTTTTTGATTTTTAGCATTTTAAGATTTTTTTTCTTCTTACTTAATAAAATTAAGAGTACATCGTTAAATTTGTTGACTTTCTATTATACTTCAAAATCGTTATTTCAGTATTTCTTTCGATGGCCATAAAAATTGATTTATTTTGTGGACGTTGGACGATCGAAGTGTGCGCGGGAGATGCCTATGAGGTTCACAACCCATTACACCGCGTCTCCCGCGGGGGCGAAAAGAGAAGGCTGGAGGGCCGCATCGGTAAAAGTGTGGCAGTCCATTCTTTCTGCCTACCCCTTCGGCGAGACGGCGTGATGGTTAATTAGTTAGTTAGTTAGATTTTTAGCAGCGAGCTGCCGAAACTGGTCGAAACTAAAAATCAAAGGGAAATTTTTTTTTTTTTCAAGATAATTCAATTAAAAGAAATGATATTAACTTGATTAATTTGAAAGGGTTGTATGTAGGTGCCAAAATAAGCGGAGTGTCAATAAGCTGTCTATTTTATGCTGATGACGCTGTCCATCTTGCAGATAATGAGCATGAACTACAAGTCCAGGTGTCTATAATAGTATGCATGAGATATGGATGCGAAATGATCTGATGATGAATGTGAATAAGTCTAAGGTAGTGATTTTCGAAAAAGAAGAATTCATGACAGTCTGCAATATTTGCGTGAATGATGAAAATCTGGAACAAGTAGATAAGTTTATATATTTAGAAAGAATGTTTACAAGGGATGGGCGAGTGGAGAGGGATATTGAAAGAAGGGTTGGGGCAGGCAACAAAGTGGATGGTGCCCTTAAACGTTGGCACATTGTATGAATGTTGAGGAAGCGAGAGAAGTATGTCTGGAAATAAATATGAAGCAATACATTATCTCTGTCTACTCATTCGGGGAGACGGTGCAATGGTTATTTAGTTGGTTAAATATTAACTTTGAACAGTTTTTGCTAGAGCCAGCCTCTTTTCTTAAACATAAAACTGATCCCATCACACTTTACAATACCAACCCTAACTGGTCATACGTTAATGTTATCCTGGCCGAGATAAATTTAAACTATACTTCAAACTTTAAACTTAAAACTTAAAACGTAAAACTTTAAACTATAAATCCTTCCTCGCCCTCTTTCAGAGAAAAAATCCAGGCCACATATATATTTAGTTTTTGCGTAAAACATCTTCGCCCTAGAACTATGTAGTTTGCCCAGTTGGGAGATATTAAAACCATGTACGAGTACATACGAGTACTTGGTAAAGGATCAATAAATAAATCATATTTACACTACTGTTTCCAACAAATAAAAGAGGAATTAGCCATAAGAGTTGAACCTCTGTGTGCCGGATGATCCAAGTTCAAGTCCAAATAAATTTAATTTAGCGTATAATGTTAATATTACATACATATTTATACGAAGCACTCACCTTATGGTTAGATGTTTTAAAATTATAGATAAATAAAATACTTTGTATTTAACCATGGCTTAATAATTAAAATTGAAGCCAAATACACAGTTTCGCTTGTACCCACGGTTCATCAGGACAGCATGAGAACAATAGCAATGATTTTAACATAGTTCTTGAGTACAAGCGAAACTACAGTCGACTTGAAATATAATACCATACCGTGATAAATACAAAGTTTTTATTTTTAATTTTAAGTAAGTAACTAACTAACAAACCATCTATCCTGACATACCTCTCGAGTTCACCTGTATTCATAATATGAATATAATCGTAACATGCGCGTTAGTCAATTTTTCTAACTTCGAGTACGGCCGACTTTTAATAATTTATTAATTTGGTCATGGCATGTTTCCTTCGACCGTCCTCGACTTCTTTTCAACTTAAACTGCTGTATACAACATTTAACAATTTTTCTCTCATCCATTCGTTCCATATGTCAAAATCATCTCAGGGATCCTTTTTTAATCTTACTTAGGATGCACTCCTCTGCCTTACATTTTTTCCTTATTTTGTCGTTCGGTATTTTATCATATATTGTTTACCTATGGCCTTTTTTTATATTTATAAGGTAAATAAAAAGGATATCTATATTCCTAATTCTAAAATAGTTCAAAACGCAAATTCATACTAAAACGACGATTAGAATATAAGGTTATTAACTTTTTGCATCATTATACTCGTATAAAATTATGGATAGCTGGCATCTATTGGAGCCACAGTATCTCAGTATACATACAATTGAGTAATCCCAAATATTGTTTTTGCTCTTCAAATTGGCAATGAAACTTGCCCATGTTCGGAACAATGAGGCCGCTGGACAAAGAGAATCAACACGAGTCACTAAAGTGGAAAAAATGAGGTGAACATTCTACGTATGCGTACATAAATAGCGCCAACACCGCACGCATAAGATGAAAAATATGTCACCAGTATGATCACTGAATAATATTAGTATATTTTATAATACTATTTTTCATAATATGATTAGAGGGGCTTTTAATAGTAAAGTTTAGAAATGTGATAAATGTAACGGTAATTAAAACAAATAATATTAATTATTATTATTTTCTTGAATCGTTCATTATATTATATTATTTCAGCGCGACTCAAATCGATGTAAAGGGTTTAGTTATAATATTGATTCCCTTGACATGTGATAGGTAGCTAATCTATCGCCATTTTATTGTCACGTGAATTCTGCATCAGACCAAAGACAGTGTGACAGTCACACTGCAATCGCCGGGAATCGAACCCGGGACCTTCGGAGTGGCAGCCAAAGCTCTTATAAACAACAATTGTTTTCAACACCTGATGATGCCAACATACGTTAGCGAAATATCTGACGCGACAATCTCATAAAAATAATTGCGAAACTTATCAAAACAGTGTTTCAAAATTAAAACACTTAATAATGTTGAAGTATCGTGCTTCGTCCAAAACAATGGATTTTGAAATATTTATCAAAACTTATAAGTCGTTTTCGTTGATTGCATTTTTAAATATTAAATAGTATTTCAAATTGGTTTGCAATCAATCAGGATTTCATTAATATGTGTATGACAGTAAAATCTACATTTTAAAACATGTTCCTAATTTCTGGTGAAAAGACGACGATGCTTATGATACCAGTCGTAATTTTTATTTTATTATTTTCTGTTTATTTTTTTAATTTAACATTTCTTGTCTATTCATATCCCTCCGATGACCTTTTATTTTCGTTATAAGTATTATTCACTCTGTATAAGAATATCATAATTTGAATATATATTTGAACGTGTATGGTACACCAGCTGTCTATGGACCCGTGTTTGATGTGAACAATGACAAATCTATTTAACGAATCTTGACCTCAACGTTTTATTGTTTATGTACCTCTAGTATATACAATACGAATATGCACACAAGAGCGAGAAGTGAATTTGTTCTTTGAAATAAGGAAATCAGTCCATAAGTAATATTTAAATGTTGTTAAGAGTAAAACAAATATGCATAAGTAAAATGTAATTATTTGCTTTCTTAAACGGTGCGTCCATCAGCAAGAAGGTTTGTTTCTTTCGATGTGTTAACACACTCAGTATGTCGATTCTGAATTCTAAATTCAAATTCCAATTTTCCAAATAGATAATACAAACATGCATCGATTCAGGATTAGTGCAATAGTGACATAGCGATTAGTGCAGATTATTAACTAGTGCGAATTGAGGAGGCTCAATACTCTCCAATATTGAATATTTTTCTAGAAAATATTATTTCATCAATATAAAAAATGTAAATACATCTCTGAAGCAATCATTTTCAGCAGTTTGATTGCTCTCCCCACCGGCATCACCAGACGCAGGTTGGTTCTGCGTGTTGGAAGTTGCAGAACCGTAGACGCTAAAAAGATTCATCCGGAACATAAAAATTGCTACTCACCAAGCTATCTAATAAGGCTACAGAGATGGGTAAGTGTTAAGCCATTATTTTTCATCTGCAAACTATTGGTAATTTCACACTATTTAGGATTATTACCTATCTTTCGCAACTTGTCACAAGCTGGAGTGTCACTTGCAAAGAATAAAACTGCCTTACATGTTTATAACTTAAGCTTATGCTGTCAACCTAAATGAACAACGACATTTTTTGAACGAATATGTATTTTAAATAATTTATGAGATCCGCCGTATTGAAGAAAAATATGCTATTTAGGCGAACTTAACGTTTAAATTAATTTTGGTATCGGTCTATGAGAAGTCATCATGAATTGTTATATAGAAATTTATTTTACAATGTTTTTGAAGAATGGTACAATGTGTTATAAAGACATATTTTTTACCTTAAAGGTTTTTTCCACGGCAAGTTTATTTAACCCTGCACATTTTATAGATATTATATAGAGATGGCTATCAAAGCTAATTTATAAGATTCTCACTAAAAAAGCTAAGAATGGTTAAGAAAGAATACGTTAACTATTCAAATGGAGTACGAAGTCGAGCTAGACCGAGGGAAGCATGGCATGACCAAATTAATAAAATTTTAAATGTCGGTCATGTTAGAAGTCGGAAGAATCGACGTGCGTGTATGACTCGTTGCATGAATGTGGAGGAATCTAGAGAGGTGGGTCAGGATGGAGTAGTATGGCGGTCCATTCTCTCTGCCTACCCTTGTGGAGAAACGCCGTAATGGTTTGTTTTGATTGTTCTCACTAAAAAGAAGGTACACACTTAGATACATATCAAGGTCAATGAACCTATTAACAGTGGATCATTTGATAAAAATTAAAATATGTAAATGATTTAAATATCGTATTAATTACGATAAGCGTCCATAGTTCCTAAAGATTATTAAAAAAATTGCTATAACAATAGGGTACAAAGGTATTCAAATGATAGCTGCTATTTGTTTAATTAATTTAAAAATATGCAAATATCTTAATATACAAATTAAAACTGTTAAATTGATTTTTAGGCGAATTAACTTCCGTTTATACAACCTTGAAAATCTTGTACACACGAAATGATTCTTGAAACATGTGAAATTTTCCTACTATTAACAACCTCGTAAATTTTACACTTGTATACATTTGTATTTAATCAGTGACTGAAATAAAACGCTAAAAATTTGTAATCCCAATCTTCTTCTCGGAGTGCCATGTCAGGTCCCCCCAACTTCGGCGTAGGCCTCTCTGTCCTGTGCCATCCGGAACAACTCCCCCACCCTCCGAATTTCGGTCCACTTTTTGATATTCTCGAGCAAGAATATCTGGGGTCTTCCCCCACTTCTAGCACAATAATCACTTAATATATATAAATAATTAAATGAAAAATTCTATATGTATGTACGTAGGTAGACGGTCCCTGGGCAGACCACCAAAGATGGATCGACAGTTGGGAGTCGACCTCGCAGGAGGTCAATTCCTCTTAAGAAACAGGCCACAAGGCTTACACTAAGAAAAAGAAGTAGATGCACGTATAATAATTATAATCATTACTGTTCAAACAAAATGATTTAAATTACCTTAAAAATTATGTAAGTTGTATTTATGGTTTAATTTGGTATAAGCTATTTAAAACGATTTTAATAAAATGTTCAATAAACTACTCGTACCCCATAAAGAGAAAATTGTTATGTTGTCATTCAATTAGGGTTAATACAATTTAATTTTCATTATCTCTAGAAAAAGTAGTACATACAACATTTATTTCACAGATGATTCTGTCAGATTTGGCAATATAGTACAAATAAATCACCAGAAGAACATATTGAATTCTAAATAATATTTTAGAAAACGAAGATCACCAGTCGCTTCCGCGCGGTGCTTAGTGGGGGTCTATTAAGATAAATTATGAAAAAAACTATCGATTAAATCTCTAGCTAATATCATTGTTTTCGGTAAATAATACGTAAACAGATATGCCATAATGATTTTGATTACAGATAAAGATTAATTATTGAATCTGTGATCAAATTTCAAAGTACAAATTGTTGAGATAAAAAAAAATTCATATGGTACCTCTTTTGATTTGTAAATCTCTAATTATTTATATATACAGTAGGATATAAAAGTAATAAAACGTGTCCGGTACGCATGTCGACTTTCTGACCTGTATTTATTTGCTGATGAGATATGTATTGATTTTGTAGTGCCTTCCACTTCATTCAAGTGAAAGAGATAATACGAATGAAAACGTCTGTTTCCAAGTGTACGAAATATCTTCGCGATCCTTAATTATTTCTTTACTTGATATTGATAAAACTTCACGTTTTCCAAAAGGTTCTACATTTTTTTACTATTTTTCTAGGAGCTTCTAATCACTTGTATTTCTGAAGTAACACAGGTCAAAATGATGTTTTCGACCAGTGTCACTATTGAAATACCAGTGAGATAATTGCATATTTACGTATAAAACAAGTTCATTTTTCATGATTACTCGTATATACCTAAAGGCAATTTTTCCAAATGAGTACTTACAAACTGAGCGATGTTTGACATGTGCATCCTCCCTCCTGGGCAGCTTTCAGTAAAATGGGTTACATTAAAAAAAAGGAAAATACCGATCAACCTGAAAAGGAAAGTTTATGAAGCCTGTGTGCTGCCAGTTGCTACTTATGGTCTTGAGACTGTAACATTGTCTAAACAAAGTGCCGAGAAACTACGAGCGACCCAAAGAGCCAAGTTAGGAATAAGCCTAAGATACAGAGTCGGAAATAATACGCAATATGGTCTGATGACATCAAGAGAGTGGCAGGAGGTCAATGGCACAGAGCGACGAGGGATAACAAGTTATGGAAGTCGGAAAGGGAGGCCTTTGCCCAACACTGGTCGACTAAAGGCTGATGATGATGATGATGAGTATTAACTGATTTATTCGTCAAATGAATACGTATTCATCGTATTCATCTATTATTTCGGATTTCCAAACACACATCCCAGATTTTAAATAACATCTAAAAATACACTAAAATCATATTGACGGTAAAAGTATTTATATTTTTATAACGGAATTCCCATATATTTTTTAATGAGTTGTTGTAAATATGATTTCTCAAATTCTATAAAAATTTTATGTACGATATTATGCGAAATTTATGACACAAGTTTCATTAATAACGTTATAAAAATAAATAGGTTATTAGTCCTCAAATCAGGAAAAACTAGTTTGTGGTGAAACTCTGCCTTATGTGACCCATAGGTGACTCGCCTCGCTAGGATAAAAATATTCAAAGAGTATTTTTATTCACACCCACTAACAAGTGCCTGCTTATTAAGAAAATGCTAAAAAGTACGCCTACCAGCACTTAGAAGTATTTTCTATTGATAAATGCTTAAAAAACTGTCAACTATGAAATCGGAGATTTTTTTTATGTATTGTAACCGACACGGGATCGAATAAATCAAATCCATAACATCAGTTAATTATTTATTTTGTAAGGTTCTCTCTATTTTGGCATGTACACAGTTGAATGATTAGATTTAAACATCTTAAGTATAACATTACGTAATAGTCTGTTAACACTGAAACTAGACACTTTTTATAACACTTACAGTTATGCGTCGAGACAGACGGCGGCTCACTTTTTATGACAGGGGTTGACAAAACCTTAGCCGACGGCCTGGTGTCATAAATCCACGTTACGGGTCTCTTTGTAGTCCCGTTATCAGCCCTGGAATGCAGTACAGGGGTGGCCAATAGAGTTTTATCGGTCTCGCCATACGCAGATCTCTCGTACAATATAAACTCTCGTTCGCTGGCTCCGTCTCCACACCGGGAGGGTCGTTATCCAAATACCGGCGGCCTACCTCCCATACAGAGAGAGGGTTATCCGCGGTGCAAGTTTCCTCTGGCGTTTATCCTCACAGAAGAAGGATCTGTATCCAGGATCGCAGGTTGCCGTTGGCCTACCTCCCGCACAGGGGGAGGGTTATCCAAGGGATTACCGCCGGCCTACCTCTCACACAGGGAGAGGGTTATCCGCGGTGCAGGGTGCTACTGGTCTACCTCCCGCACAGGGGGAGGGTTATCCAGGGTTGCAGGGTGCCACTGGCCTACCTCCCGCACAGGGAGAGGGTTATCCAGGGACTTTCCTCCGGCCTACCTCCCACACAGGGAGAGGGTTATCCGGGTACGGAGTACCACTAGCATGGACGCCTCACAAGGAGACCCACTTAGCTAGGGTATAAACCAAACAAGGGCTAACGCCATGCCCCGAGACGCTCGTTCAGTAGTACTACTAGAGTACTCTAGCCCGAGAAGAATGTGACGATCCGTAGGAATGTATGGCGTTTTAAAGGCCATTGCTCCGCCTTTGGGGTTGTGGTGACGACGGCAGCGCCACTCGGTGCTTCCAGGAGTTGCATTTTCGTGCGTCTTCGGAAATACGGGATCCACCCCTATCTCAAGGTCGTTCCAATGGCGGCGGGTGGAATTTACGTATCATACGCAAAGCATTTCCATCAAAAAAATATTTCACCATTCTATCTCGTTACAGTATACATTTTTCAATACAATTTCAAATTAACTAAACAGCACATACCTCATTAATACGATTGAAAACATATGTTTTCTAGAATATGGGAACGACATGTTTTGCCTGTCTAAGGCATTATCGAATGTGTCAATATTTGATAATATCTTAGACAGGAGATATATTAGGTCCTTACATATGAAATTGGCGTTTTGCCGTACTGGCAACTTTGATCTCAAATATCTTCTCTTTGGTTAGGAATTCCAAATTCAAATTTATACAGCTATTTACTCAAGTATTTGTGTTTCGAAAATTATAATTTATTTGTTTTTTCCTCAATTGTTTTTTTCTTTGCGTCACTCAGTTTACAAAATGGAAAACTTGAAATATCGCGTTATTTACGAGTACGAGTTCCACCGTGGCACCAGTGCTGCAGAAACGGCTCGAAGGATTAATGATGTGTATGGCGACGGTGCCGCAAAAGAAAACACAGTGCGTTTTGGTTCCAACGTTTTCGTTCTGGAAATTTCGACCTGCAGAACAAGCCCCGTGGACGGCCGGAGACCAAAGTTGATAATGAAGAATTGAAGGCTATTGTGGAAGCGGAACCATCGCAAACCACGTCCGAGTTAGCTGCAGGCTACGGTGTTAGTGATAAAACTGTTTTAATCCACTTGAAGCAAATTGGGAAGGTGAAAAAGCTTAAAAGGTGGGTACCTAACGAATTGAGTGAAGCAAATCAACAAACGCGCGTTGACTGCTGCGTTGCATTACTCAACCGGCACAATAATGAAGGGATTTTGAATCGAATCATTACCTGTGATGAAAAGTGGATCCTGTATGATAATCGGAAGCGCTCATCGCAATGGCTAAACCCTGCCGAACCAGCCAAACCATGCCCCAAGCGAAAATTGACTCCAAAAAAGTTACTTGTGAGCGTTTGGTGGACTAGTGCTGGTGTCGTTCATTACAGCTTTCTTAAATCTGGCCAGACGATTACGGCAGATGTCTATTGTCAGCAACTGCAAACCATGATGGAAAAGCTAGCTGCTAAACAACCGAGGCTGGTTAATCGCTCTAGGCCACTGCTGCTTCATGATAACGCTAGACCACACTGCACAACAGACGGCTACCAAATTAGAAGAGCTTCAATTGGAATGTCTAAGACATCCACCGTACTCTCCGGACCTTGCCCCAACAGATTACTATTTTTTTCGAAATTTGGATAACATCTTGCAAGGGAAAAAATTCAACTCCGATGGGGCAGTCCTAACCGACTTCAAAGATTTTATTGATTCCCGTCCGAATGTTTTTTTTAGTAAAGGTATCGATGAACTACCTATGAGATGGCAAAAGTGCATAGATAGCAATGGTACATACTTTGATTAAATAAATATGTTATATTAAAAAAAAATCAACTTTATTTTCCTCCCATACAAAACGCCAATTTCATATGTAAGGACCTTATATATGTCATTTCCATAAATTATAAAAAAAACTTCTCGAAAACATACGTTTTTATTCGTACTAATTGTTAATAAGAAGTTTTGCATCATTCTTCAAGAAACAATAAATGGCACTGACGTAACATAATTTTATTATATTTATTCAATAAAAAAGATGAGTTTGTAATCTTTGTCTCACATGTTCGGTGAGGATCGGTGAGGTTAGAGGCCAATGGAAGCTAAATCAAGTTTTGTTACGTTATGGTAGGTTATGTTAGATCAGGTTACTTATCAAAGGTTTCAATATAGTTATTTATCAAAGTTTCATGAAACATTATTTAAGATTTATTGACAGTCAAAATATTTCCCTTTGCTAAAATGCATTTTTATGATAATAATCTTGAATATTATGCTCGATTATAATGAAATCGAGATTAACTTTGTTATTTATGCACAAATAAATAATTAACTTAATACATTATTGAGTTATGACTGCTATCATTCGATGCGGTGAAAGGAAGATTTATTACGACTTCCATATTTATGTTTATACAAAAAAAGTAATATGAATATTTGATCAATCAATATTACAGTCAAAATTAAGAAAATTTTAATTTTTTCTCATATTGTATGTGTTATGTAAATTATTATTTTCGTAATTACAAAAATAAATTATATGCAAGTATTCTCAATGGTTCAATTTTCTAACATCGGTTGATCAAGAACATTGTCCTCTGAAAAGCTAACTAACTAACTAACTAACCATCACGTCATTTCCCCGGAGGGGTAGGCAGAGAGGATGGATCGCCACAATGCTCTGTCCTGGCATACCTATCGGGCTTCCTCTACATTCATACATCGTACCATGCACGCACGTCGATTATTACTCTGAAAAGCGATGATATTAAATATTGTATTACAGTACGAGTAATATAGCGTTAAGATGTAATTTTGTTACGTAAAAACAAGATATTGACCTTAACGGCGCCTCCCAATGAATCCTGTTTGGAACCGCGTTATACGTATATAAATATTAAGGTATAAAGTTTTTTTTTACATAGAGATTAGTAAAATTAAACAAAATTATTTAGAGCACCAGTTTTGTATAATATAACTTATTTTCGTATAATTAAAAGTATTAGAGAATTAAAAGATAATTAATCATTTTAGTAATACAATTTTAATAAATGTACGGCAAATTGCACTATTTTCCATAAATAAATTTCATTAAAAGCGCTCACTAATAGTTTAGATTTATTTAAAAAAAAAATTGTATGTGTTTCGATTTTTTTATATCCATTAAAAGCCATAGGTATTGAGTAAGCCATACTGGATTCTAAACCAAAATAATAAAAAATATATATACCAATGGTCTCCAACTTATCGATATGATAAGGTTAGAGCACTATTTATGATTCGATATAATTATTAGGAGTGTTAAAAATACGAAGGGCAGGATGACAAACTGTACGAGATGTGCCTGTTAGATCTGTTATTCTAACGGAAATTTAATAATACGAGTTACTAATACGTGTACCTTATTAATAATACGAGTACCTTGTAAACATTCTATGTTTACAGTATGTATATTTCAAATTTAAATTCAAGTTAAATGAGCAATTGACGTTAACAAAATACGTAAGGAATAATATCTAAGATGCGACGTTATATAACGACTATGCACAGTTAATAAAAAAATCTACTGAAGAATGGAGGGAATGAAAAATATTGGTATATAATTTATTTTCCAATCACTCAACTGTACGATCAATCAAAATTTATGTTAAATAAAAGTTGATTAGAATAGCAATGTCGTAACCACGTACAATTCATTGTGAATACGAGAGTACATCTATTACAAGAGTATCTATAGTCAAATAGTCAATCAAAATTATATACAAGTCTTATCGATACGAGTACATAAATATCTAATTCTGTGTATTTTCAATCAAGTTTAATACACGTACACATAACCTATTCAATAATATCTTCTCACTATAAGATGCCTATGATATAGTACTAACTGTTTATTCGATACATATATTGTTAAAAATTCCAAGCTGTAGTTTAGAGCACTGGATGTCGAAAGGGTCGGTATTGACCAGTGGTGGACGTTGAATAGGTAATCGTATAAGGGGGCGTTTTTGGCGCAAGCAATTTTAGGGGGCATCGTGGATCAGCACTCACAAAAACGTTTGATCAAAATCGATTTGTTTTAGCAACTCTAAAACATAATTATGTTATACTTCATATTTGAAAAAATGCGCTATGACGCAAAGAAGCTGGAAAACAAGGAGTTATAATATAATTTGATTCGGTGTGCGTTTGTGTATATACTCGTAAATTTTTTTGGAAATGGGGTGGTAGGCCAAAAATAATATATTTTTAGAAATCATTGTAGAGGTGTTTGTTTTCTTTTGAAACCGGTTATAGTTCAAACTCATTTATAGTATGTTACTATCAATATACAGCAATATTGGCGCCTACTTTCATATTACACAACGGAGTTATCAGAAGAGGTTTACGTTACAATGTAAGACCTAAATAAAACATGGGATGGTGTTTAATAAGTATTCGTTTTAGCTTTAAAGTGATAGCATGTTAGTCGAAAGAATAAAAGGCAAACATCGACATACATTCGGTTATTGCATCGTATGACATTGACCACTAAAACGTATGTGGGTCATACTGTAAAGATTTTCTAGTTTATTATCTAACATTGTGACCCTTCGCTACTCAGACATTATAACTCGATTTGATGTGGTAATATGTTTTAATGTATTGTACATGTTTATGTTTACATTTATAAATATCAATCTAATAAAACATCAGTATTTTTTTAATAATAATTATTATAATATTTTCTTCTTCCCGTCCATCGCAAGTCTCACTAGTTTTAATTATTACTTGGGAGTAATCTTCAAATAATTAATGTTTTTAATTGAAATATCTTGGTAGAAGTTCATTTTAAATAATGAAAACAAAAAAATAATTATACAAATTTTCTTTATTATAATGTATTTAGTGTGCTTCCACTTGTGTTTATGTTCGACCGGTGTCAGGAGCTTACTGCCATCTCTTCAAGTCCCCGGTAAATAGCCCTCCCAACACATCTCAAGATTGACTATCCTTTAATGTCTTCAAATCCGGTGACCGGATAAGTCGGAACTACAAAAAAGTTTTATTTTTCTCCTTTGCACTGTCCCAATATACTACCCTGGTTGGTTGTTGAGGTCGGCTTTTCTCGTTTTCAGGATGTAGGTCCTTATATGTATTATTAACTTCACACCTAGATATGGCATGTATTTGGAACAGACTGCTCTATTGTGTTATTTGGGAGTTCTTTGGTATTCCTCTAGATCAGTGGTTCCCAAAATTTTTGGTCCCGTGGACCCCTTGCCGATTTTATTTTTATTTTGTGCAGACCCCTACTTTCGTAATATTGTTTTTTTTTTACAAATTCACCTAAAAATATTGTGACACATTTTTATTATTATAGAAGTTACGTAATAAATTATAATGGATATTTTTCGTTGGCGACCTTTTTTTTAGCTCATTAGCGACTTCCGGTTAGTAGAATTCGGCGGCGACCTTTTTTTTTTTAGCTCAATAGCGTAAATAATGAAAATATTTTTTTTTATTAAGAATTTTTCTATGTTTATTTTTACTATGTTTATAAACATAGAAAAATTCTTAATAATTTTTATTTATTTTCATTATTTACAATGAACTTCTACGAAGAAATTTCAATCAACAACATCAATAATCAATAGCGTAACTTTCGGTTAGTAGAATTCGGCAGCGAACAATTATTTTTTTAGCTCATACAAAGGAGCTAAATAAAAATATAGCCGCTGCCAAATTCTACTGACCGGAAGTCGCTGTTGAGCTAAAAAAAAGGTCGTCGCCGATTTCGACCGGCCGATTTTCACGAATGAGCAAAAAAAAACGGTCGACAACGAAAAATATCCGCGGACCCCCTAGCGTTGTTTAGGGAGCCCCAAATCAATTTTATTTTCTGTGGACCCCCTGTAAGATCCCAGGGACCCCTGAGGGTCCGTATGGACCACTTTGGGAACCACTGCTCTAGTTGTTGCCGATGAAGATCTATGGAAATGGCCTGATCGATCGCCAAATGGTTTGTCGATATTCGCCTTATCATTAAGTTTGTTTATACATACTCGTACAAGTAATAAAAAAGCGTAATCTGTAAAAAAAGCAAGCGCGTTAAACGAAATTCATAAGAAATCTTAATATTAATTTATTTTCTTAATTTGCATATACATTAAATAAAATACAACTATAAAATTATTTTAATCATAGCTATGGTATTAATTATTTCTTGAACAATTATGTAAAATTATGTATTAAAATGAATGAAAACGTCTGTTTTCTAGATATTTTATGATTTATTTTGTGGGAATATGTATTTTATGGGAACGATATGTGTCATTCCCAAAATATATAATGAAACGTCTAGAAAACATGTTTTCATTTGTATTAATTATACATTAATTATTTCAATGTAAAAAGATTTGGTATTTAAATTATTAACTCCACAGAATCAAATTTTCTCAATCAATGTTTTGTACTGATTATATATTTTGAAGATTAATAACAATTGATGATTGCAAGGCACAAAATTTATAAAATATTAATAATTTTACTTTCAAGAACAGCAATAATTATGAAATATCTTTTATAAATATTTAGACATCAAAATATAAAATACTCGTAGTATTAAAATTAAATAGATAATTATTTATAATTTCATTTTTGCCCTCCTCTTACACAGTAAATTAAAATGATAATCACATTACATAAATACGAGTTTGTTACATACGATACTTAATGGTGCCTGTTTTATCATTTTATATTACCTGAATCACGTTCTCAGTAATTATGATGGACGTACACGTAGGTATTATTTTTTAAACACGCAATTTTATCGTTTTTGTATGTAAGTATCAAAAATGGTTCCATTGTTAAAAAAAATATTCAATGCCATTGGGATACCCATTTTAAGTTATTTGATGTTGGAATATGTTTTAATTCAAATTTGTTATTTATATCGATAATATAATAGTTGAAATTTGTATGCTCACGGCGCGCGGCGTATCTAATTTATGGTGAATATTTCTCTTGTTACAAATTCAAATTACAAACCTTAACATTATGTCGTTATAAAGAAGGAATATGCAGAAATGATAGACTGCCATAATTTTCCATTCTGATTTAATTCTCACGATTAACGTCCCATGTACGCATATCGTTTTTACCGACTTTTGGTAACTGATTGGATTCGCTCGTGTCATGTTTTCGTCAGTCGTCATCGATTTCGTGGTTCTTATTCAACATTAATGTAGTAGTATTTAGTAACACACAATATTTTAATTATTGATTAATATTCCTCAAAATCTTAATGCATGTGACTCGGTTAGTACGTAAAAAGAAAAAAAATGCATTTATATTTGAAATACTTATTTCCTTTAAATAAGTAAATACGCTTAGTTCGTATACCTACACGAGAAAGTTATTTTATTATGCAAGAATTCTACCGCACATATGTACTGACATTTCAGCATACTTTGAAATGCATTCACTCCGAATCGGTACATAAAGCGAGGACAACAACCTTTAAGGTTTTTAAGGCGAATGAACTGCGCAATACTTGACCGACTCGTTTCTTTTCCACAATCAAGGACCATGGGCTAAGGACGAAATAAAATGAAAAATGTAATTAAGAAAACTAAAGATTATTCAACAGTATTATCCCAAGTGCAGGCAGATTTGGAAAAAAATATGTGTTGGTATCTTCCAGTTAAAAATGGATGTTTTAATTTCATTGTAAATAATGTTATAATGATAATAACATTTGAATATTTGTCTTATGTTTAAAAAAAATCCTCCACTGCGCTCCTGGAAAGACGTCATCCTTATGATGTACAACTTGCATAGTTTTATAGCCGTACTAGGATTTTCCGTAATCTACGTAGAATTTATATTTATATTTGAGTTTGAAAGCTACAAGCTAAATAATAATACAATGCGGTTTTCATTTTAGCCATTTAGTATTCGACAACAAAACTTTTAAAAATCCATGTCTCAGTAAGTATAAAAATACAATAAGAATTGTCTTAGGCAATTTATTTAGCAAAGTTAAATATAATTGTCAAATTATGGGCTTTTCACAATAAAATGTAGTCACTTTTCAGGTATATATGTACATATTTTTTCTTATAAAATGTGGATTCTCCAGTTATTTAATTTGTATTGCGTACGAGAAATATAAATATTGTTTATAATTTCATACTACAAGTGATTTTGTTGCTTGCAACTGAATAAAATGTACATATTAAAATATCCTACAATTTCCATAAAATTTAATAAAAAAATAGAGCTATTTCTTATGTTGCAAAGATAGATACCTATAACATTAAAGTTGAACTTTTTCAAAAATAATAACTTACGTTGTCTCCCGTCGACGATATCTTTTAAATATTAACATTAAACAATTTAAACAAAATACTTACCTCACTCATCAGCGAAAAAAACATGTACCTTATTTAAACATACAAAACTTCCCAAGACTTATTGTGGCTTTTCGTTCTTTTAAATTAAGAACATATCTTATTTTGTTGCATAAATACTTAGCTGACAGTTCTTGGAAGAAATAACATTACTCACTTGGAAATTCAGAGAAATAGTTGCATAAGACCGTGTCTTTGTACATTTATTTAATTTGAGAAACATTACTGACTAGTAATAGTTATATTTCGCAAAACCAATTTTTTTTTTTAATATTAAAACAATTGTATGCACAAGAACTCTAAGAATGTAACATTTATATTTATAGGATATTTGTAAAACGAAATTTATAAACCGATATTTGTAAAACGAAATTTAAAAAATATTATTAAATGGTTGGGAAAAATTCCATTAATTAAAAATCATGTCCATGTATTTATTTTATGGACACCATTTTGTCTTTAAATGTGAACAGCAATTTAAAAAATGTGATGTTAAAAATATTGTGCGTGGATATTAACCAATTAATGGCCACTTCTTTATTTCTTCCATGTTTTGATAATATTCTTAATCCACGTTTTTTAAATCTAAAATTTGAAACTGATTTTCAGCCTCCTTTACCTTTGTTATCTGCACCAACCCTTTTCAAGTTAACCAAAAATACACTTTATTCAGATACTGTTATGAACACGTAATGGAAGAAACTCACTGAGTATAGGTACAAAGGCATATACTATACATATAATACTAGAAATCAATGGGTCAACTTAGACAAGAACACTGACAATTTTTTTAAAAATAATCAAATGATTTAACTGAAATCTCTTGATGGAAGTTCATTTTAAATAATAATTAAACGATGTTTTTTATAACTAATTCTACATTTGTCTTTATTTCGACTGTCGAAATAAAGACAAATGTGGAAGAAGTTATAAAAAACGTCGTTTTATTTAATTATTACTAATAAATTTATTGTAACGACATTTTTAAAACATACTTTGTAAATTTATGATATTCGCTGATCTTCCTTAATGGGAAAAGCACATACAAAAATGTTAAATAAAATCAGGAAGAAATGATATTCATTCTACAATATATATGTTAATAAATGCGTAAACAAACAATGATTTCACGTTACAAAAAATATGTAAAATTCTTTGTCACAGACGTATTATGTCAGACGAAAAAGGTATTTGAAACCACCTATTTAAAGTGATTTTCGTGGGATTATTAATAATGTGATTGTTATTTGTCGTCTTAGAATAAAGGAAATCATTTTAAGTGTTTTAATCGAAGGTTAAAATGACACTAAAATTTTTATAGAGCTATAAGCGGGCTGTTAAACAAATTGAAGATGTTTTTCGAGAACTGGTTTTGATCGCGTGGAAACATGACCCCTATCGGTAGTTACGAAAAACATTTTTTTTGTTTCTTTTGTTTACTTTCGATTCTAAATCTTAGCTGGTCTGTTAACTCTCGACGAAAAGTATTCTGGTAGAATAAATCTTCATTAATAAGAGTTATATGTTCTTATTTTGTGATGTTCAAAATTTCGAAGTCAGTTATATTTTTATTGTTAACGTGTAAAATTTCAACGCCGTTATCTATATTAAATGAATAATCCTTTTCGATGATATCATTAAAGATATGTTTTTTGTGCTCTATTATTCTTAAATTAAAATTCTGTGTAGTTTTTCCTATACAAAGGAAAAGGAAACGTTAATTGTTTCGTTACTGTATTTCCAAATTTATTAAATAGTAGGTACACACATCTAACAAAAACGATGAAAGTAACCCAACATATTTTGTAAATAATCCAAGAGCATTTTTTAAACTTACAATAGCAAATGTTCTATATGATTGAATCAGTAAATAATCAAATAAAATAAATTTATTTACTCGTTGTATAATCTTATGGGAGCCTTGCTTCGAACCAATTTCACTTCTAAGTGGCCTTTAAAAACTTATTTTGTATTTGGTATTCAGGTCAAAGTTTTTGTTTTGCGAACATAATTTTTTTTAACGCTTTTTATTTATGATTCGCACAGGTGAATGTTGTTTCTAATAATGATACATTCGTAACCTATGTTATATTCAGCTTGATATTAATAAACTCGTCTCCAAAGCAATGATTGGAGTACGCATGGTGTCCTTAAAGGTATATTTAAACATAAAAGCGAAGCACAGTCCTTGGAAAGGAAGGGTGAAAGCAGAATGTAAGAAATGAGATCAGTGGGAAATTGACGGCATGAAAATATTGAGTGTTTTTCGGAAAGTTCGATGTGTTTTTTTGTATGAAAATCACATTTATTTGTCAGTAAAAAAAAAAAATATATATATTTTCCATTGTTAGCCACTACTTTCTTCCCCCCTCCCATCTTTCTAGCCACAAATGAATCTATCGTCGAAAAAACGCCTCGTCTTTTGAGATAATCCAGGCATCGACCCAATTCTTGTCATCTACATATTAATGGAAGTGTTGCTCTTCTAAGGCATGCGTTATGGATCTGAACAAGTAGAAGTCCAATGGTGCCACGTCTGGTGAATAAAGCAGGTGCCATATAATCTCCCAACCCACATTTTATATGAAGTTTTTGACCACGATTGCGATGTGAGATCGAGCGTTGTCGTGTTGAAGAATCAGCTTGCTGTGCCTGTTGCCCCATTCCGGTCGTTATTCAGCCAGTGCCTGCTTTAATCGCATTAGTTGTTGCCGGTTTGAGGAGTTCATTTTTGGGTCAAACTCTTTAAATATTCCAGGGCGATCTTTGCCGTCAACGCTAAAATCACCAGCTTGGAGCGTCTATACCATTCTCTGCATGATTTATCCAATGGGGCATGATCGCCATAAACTTCCACAAGCATTTTATGAACCTCAGCTGTACTCTTCTTCTTCTTCTTCTTCCCGCAAATGCTTCTTATTTACCACGAAAGCAGACATTTTAAGGAGCGATAAAACAGAGAATGACGAACTAACCCTAATTGACAGATGCTCAGGCTTACTAAAAAAAATGGCCGCCAGATTTGAAGGCTTGAAGCAGACAGAGCCCTCTGTTATAAAACGGACCGAAATTTTCGAAACACCTAATAGCTTGGAGGCGATTACCTATACGAGTATGTAGAAATATACAACTGAAGCAAAGATTCATTGGTTTGGAACACTGAGTTTTACCAGGCAGGATTATTACAATTATTTCATTGGTAATTATTGTGTGCGATACCATATTTCAAATATAAGAGTAGGTTTATTAGATGAATATTTAAAAAAGGCATAAAATACTTAACTCCGAACTACGAAAATAATGTAGGACGAAAGAGTTATACGAACGTACTAAAAAAAATCAATAAGATAGTGTGTACGCATGTGAAAAATATAAATAAAGCACGAAAAACGAAGATAATCATGTCAGAATTACATTTTAAACGCCAACCATGTTATGCGCCAAATAAATCTACGTTCTATCATTATAGTTGTATGAATATGTAGGATTTAATTAAGTGTAAAATAATTTTATATTTTTAAAAATATTACGGTAATAATTATTTAAAATATATACCTATTATTATAAATCTGGCATCTCTGAACTAAGGAGTTTCATATAATAATACATATTCTGGATAAATTATCAGATTTTACTCACTGTTAGTATAACAGATTCGATTTATAATATATAACGCATAAAGTAGACTTACGTAATCGTTTTTTTTTAAATTTTTTTGTTACTTAGGTACATAAATAGAATACTCGTAAAGCTTAACATATTACTCGTATTAGAGGGAATTTTTCGTATAATCATTAATATATGTTTTTATGATGTAAGGAATGTATATATTTGTAGATGTAAGGAACGTATATATTTAGTTCTGTCAATTTTTTTCTGGAGATACACCTGGATAAAAAAAATGATAACCCATAAATATTATATGACGGGTTTCAAGAGCGTACATATCAGAACTAAACAATGCCCGAAAATTGGCCGAGGATTTCTTTTGATTCTGTAAGTCCCATACTCCAGCGTGGGTCCAAATTTTTTCTCAGAATTTTCCTTTTAAAAAAATGCCAGACTGCCTTCCTCTCTCTGCGTTAGAGACCATGTCTCACAGACGTAGGTGACTACCGGTCTTATAATAGTCTTATATATTAAAAGTTTGATATTACTCCTGAGTAACTAATACCCCAGAAGCTTTTATGGATAGTACTACTCATTATTTTTTAATATACAATTTTAGATCTTTTCGAATGCTGAAACCAGCCTTTGTTTTCAAGGGTCCACAATGAATAAATACTTCAAAGTTAGTAAATGTCCTGCATTATGTGTACAAAATATTAGTTAAGAAGATTTACATTTAATTATCCATTATTGTTTATATACAAATACACCAGCTAATAAAATGTCCCATATTAGCACAGGCGCATTTCACTCTAAATTTGTATTAATAAAATTGAGAAGTTGACTGTCATTGTTTTTTTGTTTTTAAAAAAGACTAACATCAAGGATATATCAATGATATTAGAATTTATTTTACAATCTTCAATGTGAGCAGAAAATAGCTCATTATTATGAAAAATGAATCTGGTCGTTTTCAGGCTTGAACCCAAGTCCCCTGGATCAGGAGCCAAGCGTTCTATCCCCTAGACCACCACCCGAATTTATTTGCTTTTTGGTTGCTACTCTTTTTTAATTCCTGGGTACCTGCAAACAAATTTACTACCAATAATTCACCTTCGCGTCGGATGGAAAGAGTTAATCTGATCTATCGAGGTCGGTGTGAATTAAAGGCCAACAAACCACATTATATTATTGTATTTCATATCAAAACAGTTTCCTGTACATATGTCGGTGTGTATATACGTATGTACATTAATATAGATTTTGAAATCATTATTGCATAAACTAAATTAGTAGGTACTGACATTGAAATGTTTCACTATGAATAACGGCACAAAACATGTGCTCTATGCAAATGAGCCCATACAATTAGATTATAAAGTTAAAAATTCAAGCTCTGCTTGCTTATATTTTAAAATAAAATAATAAAAAAATTTAATCTCGTAATAAGACAAATATGATGGCATGGCATGACCAAGTAAATCAAATACTAAAAGGCGGCCACATTCGAAATCGGAAAAATCGACGAGCGTGCATGTTACGACGTATAAATGTAGAGGTAGTCCATCCTCTTTGCCAAACCTCCAGAGAAACTGCGTGATGGTTAGTTGGCTAGTTATAGACGTACATATTTTGTATATGATTGCTCATGGATATCTTTTGATCTGGTAGTTTTGTTAATATTTTTTTCTAAGTTGCCGCATATTGTTGCGGAAGTTTTCATATTAGTTTAGGCTTAGCCTAAAATCACTGCGGAAGTTTTCATACTCGTAAACACTTGCCTAAAAGTGAAAACTTACACGGTCTTGATGTTATCACAAATAAACAAACTAGTTATTTCGAATCTACTTCCTATACTTTATGTTGGATTACCTTCCCCTTTCCCCTTGTTTAATCATTATACATCTCTCAATTTCTTGTCCAATATAAAAATTTTTCGTAATAAAAAGATACGTATGTTAGATTAATTCAAATGCAAATAAGCTCCAAATTCTTTCTCGTCACAAGCATTGCTTCGTTATAACGAGGAATACATTTGGTATTTTCAATGCAAAAAACGTCCTTGACCGTAAGAATATTATTTATACTTAAATAGATTGGCATTTTTTTAAACTTAAAAAACAACCAAATGATTTTACTGAAATCTCTTGATGGAAGTTCATTTTAAATAATAATTAAATAAAACGATGTTTTTTAACTACTTCCACTTTTGTCTTTATTTAGACAGCGACCGGTTTCGCCAGGCTCGCTGGCATCGACAGACTGGCCATCTGTCGATGCCAGCGAGCCTGGCGAAACCGGTCGCTGTCTTAATAAAGACAATAGTGGAAGTAGTTAAAAAACATCGTTTTATTTCATTCATCATCATCATCATCATCAGCCGTCTGTCATCCACTGCTGAATGTAGGCCTCTCCCAAAGCCCTCCACCGCCCCCTATCCATTGCCGCTCCCATCCATCCATGTCCAGCAATCCTCTTCAGATCAGCAATTTCATTATTATTTAAAAAAACAACGTTTTTATTTTTACTTAATACATATTTATCGTTTACTTATATGATTTCCTAGAAATTATAAGTTGTTATAAACACGTATTTTGAATGTTTCCTCATAGCAATTAAAAAAAAAACAATATCCTTAAAATAAATAATAATTTAATATCAACGTATAATTTTAAATATCAACGTGATATACGCTTACGTAAAAAGAGTATAATTATAATTTTCAATTTATTATTTTTATTTAGAAAATTAAAAAAGCAAACGAATTTAGAATTTTATTATTTTTAGTAATTTTCGCTTATTTTTAATTTTCTGAATTGAAATTGAAATAATCGAGAAAAGTAGGCAGTCAGTAGAACTTAAATATTTGGTTTGAAATTTTTTTTTTTGTACGATTTTATTATAAAATTTAAAAGATAGAATTGAAAGTAAACGACATCAATGATGACATCCAATTTTTTATTCTTATCTATATTTTTTTGTCTTACCAATAATTGTAATGTAATAATAGTAATAAATTATTTATCTAAGTCCAACTTCATGCGTATATAATAAACAATAAACTTAGAAAACGAAAAGTTTAAGTACAGGATTCATGTTGTCATATTATTTTTTTCGGTTCAATGTTTAATTTTAACTTAAGTTGTGTCATTTGGATTAAATTGGTATGATGCTAACGAAACGAATTTTTTCATTCTGTTGTATACCTATGGATACTTAGTGTTAAAAAAAATTCACTCGTGATAGAAAAAAATATGTGATATTTCCATTTTCCCACTTTTTTGAAATTACTAGAAATAAAATGGAAAAATTAAAATGATTATTCAAATCTCACCACAAGACGCAAACGCTTCAATGAAATTTTATTCACACTCTCATTCGAACATCTTTACGATTATTATTTTTTATATAAGGAGAAATTAGTGAAATGTGAGAAATCGTGATGCGGGAAATGAATCATTTTATCTTTTTTTTTCAAACTGACCCTCGCATTAGTTTTCTTATTTAGAAGGTCATTTACACCAATTATAAGACCGGTTATTCCAGCATGTACTGGTTCACTAGCCACTCGTTACAAATAATCGTTTAATCGATGTATTATGTAAATTTTGACAATTGCCCAAATAATTTATCTGGCCGAAGGAGCATAATTTTATTAGAACTTTAAGAATCTAGTGAAACAACGAAACACAGAAAATTATTTCTAGGATGTCACGTCAAATTATTAACAAACGGTTAAAAGAAAAATTATTTTACGCAAACATTTAAAAAAAAATACTTCTCGGTAACGAATCTCAAATCCTCTTCCAATATTATAAATCTGTACAAGAACTACATTATTTTTATTTTGTTATTTTATTTGATATCAATGTATATTATATTATTTGTTTTTTTATTTATTTTATGGACGTTGGACGATTGTGTGCGAGTTACGGAAAGTGTGCGGGGTGTACGGGAGATGCCTATTGGTGGCGATGAGGATCGCAACCCACCACACTGCGTCTCCCGCGTGGGCTGGAGTGCGCATCGGTTAAAGTGTAGCAGTCCATTCTTTCTGAAAATGATAAAAATATTCTCCTATATTGTAGGTATTTTAATGAATGTGATATTAAAAATAGTTTATACGAATATAATTATAGGTAATATTTATTATACGAATTGTTATTTACTAAGCAACGTAAATACAGATTCATGACATAAAAATAATGTTCAAATAGAATGTAAATATGTATATTTTTATACTCTATTATTATTGAGATCTAATCGTGAATTGATAGTAGCATGTTTTAAATTTTTTTTTTAAATCTTGGCTTTTCTTTGACGTCATCATGACGTACATCAACATAATAAATAATAGAACGAATTATTTTTATCCACTTGAAATCAATCATTTACAATTTAGGTTAAAAAAAAGCTATGTATAGTACGGGCGGGTGAGTATTGAATACCTTACGACTGGTTCATAATAATCAGAACTCAAAACATCCGCTTGTACGGTTTTTGCTGTTAAGAATTAAAAAAAGGATTGTTTGTTGGTAGTTTTAAAAAATTGCCTTGTCATTACCTGAGTTCATTAGCAGGATAGAAAATTGTATTATGTTAGATATACGTATGTATAATACTATTTATCTTCATATTGTGTTTGTGAATATCGATTATCAATCGTCTATCGTTTGAATAAATGATTCTACATTTAAACCCTCTTAGAATAAATTATTCCATAATCAAATGCTCTCACAAAA
Source organism: Lepidostoma basale (assembly GCA_022606425.2). Lineage (NCBI taxonomy): Eukaryota > Metazoa > Arthropoda > Insecta > Trichoptera > Lepidostomatidae > Lepidostoma > Lepidostoma basale. Next base: position 42,612 of record JAHDVF020000158.1, read on the forward strand.
ACCGTTCGTTTAAATATTATTTTATGTATTTAATAAATATCGAGATATTTAAACTCATGGGACTACTAAATTTGTAATGTATGTATTGATAAATAAAATAAAATAAAATAACTTCTCTTATTATTGATTGTCTTGTTTTATAGAAGGAATCGACATACTAAATTGGTCGTAAAAAAATAAGATTTATTTTAATAACGTATATTTCATAGAAAAATAACGATCCCACGAAGCTTTATCGAATGCAATTCACTAGCTACAAAAACAACACGCATTGTTTTTTAAATCCTATTCACTTTTCATAAGTTTCCAAGAGCATTAATTTAAAACAAAAAAACCGTAATTATTATCTAAAGTACTGAAATAAGGCAAAAAAATTACTTCCCAGAAAACACCAAAGAACAGATATTCTTTTAAAAAAATGTTTCAAGGTATCGGTGAGACTCAAAATTAAACCTTTTATGACGTTATTCATTTTTATTGATAAATAATTAATCCCAAAGCGTTTGATATTGGTTAATATTAAATAATATGGTATTGTTTGTGCATTAATTTGAACACATGATTATATACATCCACAAACGAAACTTGTATACTATAATATATTATTGTATACTTGTATATTACTATGAGGGCAAGGAAGATGCTTTTATGTGTGGTATTACCTAATATAACTGTTACATCCGGCGCTCCTGGAAACAGCGCAAATTGGCCAAATCTCCTATCACAATGGCAAGATAAGGAGGAGATATAAGGCCTTCTTTAGAGTCATCCCCACGATACATGTATAGGAATATCAATATCGCAGAAGATGAATAATAATATAAAATGTATGTAATGTATTATAATATAAGGGTTCGTAATATGCACCTTTTATGATTTTTTAATGTTGGTCTACGGGTACTTGTTAAACAAAAAGTACGTTATTGTAAAAATGTGGTTTAGTTTGATTAATATCAAAGATTGACGTCAAGGAACCCACTGATGATAACTTGTATATCGGAATGTTGACGCAAATAGTAACATATGCCATAAATCAGCAGTTAGTTTACTTGCTTACTCAGTGAATTGTCGATAATATCTCTGATAGTTTGGTAGCTTTGTTTTTTTTTTAAATAACAAAGGATGGAAGGAGTGTCTATCTACTCAATAAAAGGATTCCTGATTTATTTCATGCGAGTTTGGGATAATCGAAAAATGATCTTCTATTCTACAGTATAATTTTAAACTTTTTTCCAGTTTACTTAATTTTAATTTTATTTTATATTATATTTCGAAACATTTTTGTGTAATGAATCCTCTAATAACATTTTTTTATGAATTAAAACTACGTTTTTTTTTTAAATCAACGATTTAAAACAAAAAAAAATCAACGAAAAAAACACTATGGGTTATTACATTATGTGCTAAATTGAAAAACGGTGGATACGTGGAACATAAAATAAATAGACAATACGTGCACCATCTAAAAAGAACATTTTGTTTTAAATTATTTTTATTTTGTTATTTTATTTGATATCATTGTATTTTATATTATTTGTTTTAGATTTATTTTGTGGGTGTTGGACGATCGAAGTGTGCGCGAGAGATGCCTATTGGTGGCGATGAGGTTCGCAACCGCATCAGTAAAAGTGTGACAGTTCGTTATTTCTGCCTACCCTTACGGGGAGACGGCGTGATGGTTAGTTAGCTATGATTTAATTCATTAAAAAATCGTCATTATGAAATTTCTGTATTAACAACTGAAGTTTTTCTGAAATCCTTAAAAAGCTAGCTATTAATTAGTATTGACTGTCAAATTTTTTAATTCTTCTTCTTCTTTCTTCGATGGCCCTACAGCCCATATCGAGCCTTAGCCTCCAGTATTCTTCGCCTCCAACTCCTCCTGTCCTCCGCTTCGACCCTCCAATCTGACACTCTTAACAATCTTGTTCCATCTCTCCCAACTTCATCCTCCCATCGCAGCCTTGGTCGTCCAATTGGTCTTCTACCACCTGGGTGCCACTCCAGCAATCTTTTTGGGGTTCGCGATGACGGCATCCTCTGCACGTGACCGGCCCATCTCAGTCTATTCAGTCTGACCTGTGTGGAGAGACTGGGAGCTTTGTAAATATTGTACAGCTCGTCATTATGCCGCACTTTCCAGCCTTCACCGTCATTCACAGGCCCCAGAATTCTGCGCAACACCCTTCTCTCAAAAGTATCCAGTCGCTCTGCAGATTTCGCTGTCATTGTCCACGCCTCACACCCATAGGTCACTACTGTTCGGATGATTGTTTTATACAGGGTGATTTTGGTTTTCCAGTGTACGTTTCTTGATTTGAGCGCTGGTAGTAGAGAGAAGAATGTCTTGTTACCAATTGTGATTCTTCTTTCGATTTCCTTGTGATCTTCGTTTTCTTTTGTTATAGATGAACCCAGGTAAGTGAAGTCCTCCACCATCTTAAAGTTGTATCTGTCCTTGAATGTGATGGTTCGCCTTGAGTTATGGGTTGCATTCCTGGTTTGTTTCATTATTTGTGTCTTTTCTTCGTTTATCTCTAAACCCACCTCCTTGGCTGCTGTCTCTTTTTAATTAATTCAGTTTAATATTTGTATAGTGTATCACGAGCACATGTCTATTTTTCCCAATCCTTACATGGGCAACCTTTAGACAATGACTCCAGTCACTTTCGATTTCATGTTCCATTTACACCTCCGTGTGTTCAAACCATAATAGTGACATATTAATTGTTTTATTCATAGCACTTTGGTCCATCCTGAATTTCCTTTTTTTTTCGGAGAATGCCATTTTATCTTACAAATATTTACACACATTCGTACCTATAAATAAATGATTTTTAAAGGTAGCCCATCTTATATCGAAAACTCTTATGCGATGCCATTTTTTATGGTTTCGCCCTTGCATTTTAGAGGCCCGTCCTCCGCCCATTCGCGACTGACGTTAACGTATACAAATGTATTTTTAACAATATAATAAGAACGCTTAGGAATATTTATTTTTCTTGAACAATGATGTAAAACTCCATATTTAACATTTTTTATGGATGTAAACGTCTATAGAAGTTTTATCATCTTTTATAAGAATGACGTGTTTTTCCTTGTTCAGGTATCATTAAATGTCGATAATAATGCTTAAGCAAGGCGAAACATGTCAATTAAAAATTCGAGAATACAGAAGTTTTCAATAAAATAAAACATTTAGGAATATGATATCTTACCTGCTACTACACAATGCAATATTGCTTTAAAGTTGTAAAGTTGACTTTAATTGGTGTAGACTGTAGACCTTATTGTAAATTCATACATAGATGTGTAAACGGCTTTAAATGACTACTATGTGTATTTGATGATAAGATAAAGTATTCAGCTGTATTGTTTAACATAATCTGGGTGTACCATACTACCTCTTCCTTTGCACGAGCTGCATACGCACTTATGGTGGCCTTTGGTGTTGGGGAGTGACTCCTCCTGGTTCAAGCAAGTTTAAGTTCTAGCAAATACGTGAAGTACGAATAATTTAAATGTGTTCAAACATATATGCTTTGTAAATAACCCTTACAGTAGCTTATGTAAGGGTTATTTACAAAACATGTTCCTGTGTATTATGTTTTAAGTACACATTAGTTTTATGTTTAATAATAATAATCCTAATATTAAATTACATGTCATTCATTGGCTAGAATTCAAATTAAATATAATTCAGCAGCGCAATAATCTTCTTTTTCTTTTCCTTTATATAGATCTTCCGATCTGTTTAGACAGGATATTAATTTGGTCCTGTGATGAGGACATCTGGTTTCCTCTCCATATCTTTGGTTTTCGTCCTGGTGATCGACGGCCCTCTATAGTCTTGAGCATAACAATCTTGGGAATCTAAGCGGGAATCCAGCACAAGCACCAAGTTATATAAATCATTTTCGCACGAGAGAAAGAACTCATTTTTATTTTATGATGTTATCGATTACGATTAATGTTGAATAGTAACGGACTTAATTTGTTTATTTAAAATTGTAAATAAATATAAATGAAGCAAAACACGGGGATTCATAGTCGCATTTAATCACAATTAAAAATAATACCTTGTATAATAAAAATATTTTTATTTTATTATAAATAATCTTTTAAAAATTTATGTATATTTAAAACCCACTAATGTTTGTTTCTTTGGCCGGTTAGGTCTAGTACGAATGGTATGAACTTTGTAATGACCAGATTCGTACCATTCGAACTAGAAGATGGCAGCGAGCTGCCGAAACCGATCGAAGACAAAACATTAGTGGATTTTAAATAAATATAATTTTTTTTACAAAAAAGTAAAAAATCATTATTTATAATGAACTTCTACCATGTAATTTCAAATAAAAACATTATTATGTTAAGGGAAAATATGACCGAGTCAGAAATGTGCCAAAAAGTAGTCGTTCTATTCTTCAATGTTCCGTGAATAAAGATTGTGTAACTGCAATTTATATAAAATGGTCATTTACAATTTTTTTGGATAAATTACGTTTGTATGTACGTAAATGAATATGTACTCAGAAGTTAATGCCAAGGTTACAGGTAATTTTGACGAGAGATGAACATTTACCACGGTAATTCCGCACTCGAATGTGTAATGGAATCGCCAAATGTGTGCTGGAATAAAATAAATAATATTTGTTGTCTTCACTTCCTTAACATTAGCTTATTCGTTGATTCTGGTGGTCGGATGCAAGGCCATAAGAAGCATTTTTGAAATTCCGTATTTTGTTTTTCATATATTATGGCAGGAAAGCTTTATATATCACAGATGTGGTACTTGACAGTGCTCTCATCTTTCTCTATTTTTCTTGCCATTGTGATTGTGGCGACTTTTTGTCATATCCAGGGGCGCTGGGTATTATAGTAACAACGCACGTGGACGCACATTCCTTGACCGCAATCTTGTCAACATGGCAAATAAAGGTAAGAGATAGCCAATACTTTACGAGGATACTTAATATGATCAAAATATCAGATATTTTGAATTATTGGATACATTTTATACATATAATTATGTAGTTCGTTAAGTAATTTATTCTCCATAGGCATATTCCCTCTATTGATAGTCATATTTTCCTAAAACACAATTCAATTTCATTCATTATTTTTTTTTTACATTTATAATTTGTACAATTGGTGCGTCTGCGTATTTTGCAATCACTACGTGTTTTATTATTATTTTTAATTAAAAGTTTCGCTATTTCGATGCAATCTTTAAACATATGCCATTCAATCAGTTATTCTAAGAGAAGTTATCACAATACTTTTTTATAAAATTATGTCACCTGGAAATTAATATCATTAAAAAACGTTCTATGACAAGAATATTTTTTATGTTAAGTGCGAAAAAATGCTTCATTGCACTTATATTATCTATCGATCATGAAAAGGCTTTTAAAATCTATATTGTATCAATCGATTTCAACGGGTCGAAGATGAGATATTTTAAAAACCTCTTTATCTAGTTAGACCCTGACCCTAGGCATTCTTCGCTTATTAGTTTTTACCTTACGAATTTGCTTTCCAAATGATTTTGCCTTGAATATTTTCTTTCGATATCTACTCCATACCGATAACGCGGCACTGCTTACAGCAGTATAAAATCGATTAAATAATACTTAGATAATTCAATTCAAAATTATGCTAGTTTTATATCTGAGTTTACCTTCAGATAGTTTAACTTAATAGCGGATTACATAAGAAATAACTTTTATGTACTTTTTTTATCTACGTATAGGGCATCTAATGAATGTCAAAAGAACTAATTTGGTATAAACCCTTTACAGCAAGACGATATTTTTCTTTCAATTTTCATCAAAATAATATATTTGATCTTTATCAATGATTGATTGATTTTTATAGAACATATTATATTTAAAAACCGACCACCATCACGCCGTCTCCGCGAAGGTGTCGGCAGAAAGAATGAACTGCCACACTTTTCTTTCCTGACATACTCGTACTTTTCTCGCTTCCTCAACGTTCATAAATCGTGTCATGCACATACGTTGATTTCTCCGACTCCTCACGTGGCCGATATTCAATATTTGATTTATTTGATCGCCCCACAATTTTAAAACAATTTTTCCATATAAACTATTATTAAACTTGTCGAACGAATTTGACCTAATATTTATTTTGTTGCGTAGTTTTTCACGGTTGGAAGTAACGATATCCGAAACGTCGGTCTAGAAAGACGAGCTACACGGATTTTCCCAAGATCTCATAATACATATATTTTTTATTGTTACAATAAAATACAAAATACGCTTGATTCGGGGATGGACTAGATTGTTAACAGCATTATTTCGAAAACTAGCCGAGAATATGTGTACATATACGTACACACAAGCTTAAAATAAAATAAACAATTGTTTTTTTTAGTTTTAAACAATTCAATATTTTAAAATGCTCGTTCTATTCAACATCATTTATTCTAACGCATTTTACCTTAAATCAAATTCATAAAATTACAATATTAAAAAATAATCTATTCTTTGTATTTATTTAAAAAAAAAAGGGAAAAATATTTTTTCTGGAATTACATTTACAATTACAATAAAAATCATACAATATCTTACAAATCAAATTCATAAAATTACAATATAAAAAAATAATGTATCTATTCTTTGTATTTATTTAAAAAAAAACGACGAATAATTTTTCTGGAACGGTCGCTAATCTCAACACTTTCTTCTAGGTACTTCTAAAACTAATTAAACTATATATACGAGTATTATGTAATAAAACGTTTTTTCAACTAAATATATTGATCTAACAAACTTTTCCTTTCTATCACGAGGATACAGTTTAGTTTTATCACGTCAAGTAAGAAATGTTTCGTGTTTTTTTAGAATAACAATCCCATGTTGATTACAATTTTGTCAATTTACTGTATGAAACGTAGTTATAATGAAAATAATTTTTGAAAAGAAAATCAATAAATATCAATAAGATGGAATAGATTTCGAATGTGCAATCAAAGTGTCGTTTTGACGCCATAATAAATTATAAGATATTCGTCTATTTTGGGAAAATGTTGAAAGACACGACACACAAAAAATAAATATGATAAATGATTTCACACGCTCAATAAAATTCTCTTTGATGTATTACTTGACCTTGAAACGGGCGTTTACTTGAATTAAAATAAAATTATATCCAGTATGACAACATTTAATATTTTATAGACATAATAAATAGCCAAATGTCAAATTAATTATTTTCTTTAGATTGGTGTCTTTAAAAAGGGGTATGAAACTAGTTTCAAAAAACAAATTTATTCAAAGGTTTGTTGCTTAAATAACCAATAAAAAAATCCTGAAAAAACCCCAAATGTATTTAATTAAAAAAATAAGGATTAATAAATCTTAACCGCAGATTTGTGTGGCTAAATGCAATCTACGAGTATATAAATACATTAACAGCGACTGTTCGGTTTTTTAGGGCATCGCTAATTAAAAAAAAACAAGGTCAAAGCAAGGTGTACCAGTATTTATTTTACTTTTAAACATTTTTCTTGATATATTTTATATTCATAAGGTTTTTTTTATAAGTTTTATTCTATAAATACCTTTTGAAATATTTTCGAAAATAAACGACAATAGGGAGCTTACGTAACTGATGATTTTGTTTTGTTTCACATTTTTCGAAAGAAAATAGGTTTTATCAATAGTTTTACAAATTTAAAAATCAAATTAACGAAATTCAGTATTCAGTTAATAAAGCAAAAAACAAATTTGTATGAAATATCTTAGATTCTATTATATAAAGTATTTTCGTAATATCAATAATATTATTTCAATAAATGTTTCCTGGCTTTGTAAAATATTATATGAACTATCTTGTTTGCTGTCTTTGTTATTCAAAATATTAAATTTATATCCCAGTAGAAAGGGGATAGCCTTTTTTAAACGTAGCTTATAAGTTGAAGATCTGATTTGATATCTAGGTACACAATATTTATAAGTTCAAATAGCAATCGACCTTTTACATGCAGTAGGTACGTATATGATCCATCAAACAGATTGAATTATAATCCAGCTATAATCATAAATTATTTATAGCATAGTTGATAATGTTACAACCAGCCTCAAAGCTTTGCATTTAAATGGTGTGATTAATACTTAGGGCTATTCCGAACAGCATACAAAAACCGATGAGGAAATATTTAAATAAAAAAAATCGTTATAGAATAATAATTTAAATTAAATATTCCAAATGCTGTAGCTCCTTCAATGCAACTGGATTGGAAAGTTTCAACTAATTGTGACTCGTTTAAATTCAAAAGTTTAAATAATGTACCTGGGCTCACTCATTCATAAAAACGGAGGTTGTGCAGTGGATGATGATCACAGAATAGGAATGGGGTGGCTGAACTTTAGATCTATGACAGAAGTGTGACCCAAAACGCTTGTAAAATTAATAGGAAAAGTATACCAGACTATTTTCAGACCTGCACTTATGTACGGCTTCGAGTGTTGGACAATGTACAGCAGCTTCACTAGGCAACTGGAAACGGCAGAAATGCGAATGCTTAGGTGGTCCGCTGGGGTATCGCTGGGAGACAAAATAAAAAGTTCACGCATTCGGGGTAGTCTGGAAGTTACTGATATAAATAGTAAACTTGAAGAAAGGCAGATGAGATGGTACGGGCATATAAAACGGAGACCACCAGACCACACGGTAAATAGAGCTTTGTTTGTAAATCTTCCTCGTTAACCACCCAGAAGAAGGCCTAGGAACACGTGGATAATTCAGTCCAGTTATAGATTTAAGTGATTACAAAACAAGAGCACTGCTTATGTTTTTTCCTAAAATTATCAATTTAAAAGATTTAAATTATTTTTTAAGATTTAAACTTGTTATTATTTTTATTACGTTAAATATATTTTCTTATTAATATTATTTTATTAGTTATGATTATTAGACAAATTAAAAAGAGTCATAAAAATATCATGTTAAAATCCTTATTAGAATATGGAGTAAAATTATTTTTAATAGTATTTTTGTCTATTAGTACCTATGTACAAAATGTATTATGTAACAACTTGTTAAATTTATTTGCCAGAGAAATTTCACTTTAAATTAAAATAAAATGTTGTCACGGACAATATATAACACATTATTTCCAAAGTGTTAATTTTATAAGTTTTTAGAACACGGCATAGTCTAAGTCTGATATAACAACTTTTTTATTTTATTTCAACATTCTAATTTCAACAGCTCTTGATTTTTGATCCAAGCATGTGTTAATTATGGCGATATCCTGGGAAATCAAGTTATTTTCTCAATAGAAAAAAATTGTAGATTTCTATATAGCTCAATAAAAAATGACACAATGCTTTTAGCATAGATCAAAAAGAATATCTAAATATTATAATATTTATACAACAACATTTTGAATGTATACAAATTCTTGTAGACAAATACTGGATTTCACCCATTGCGGATAAATTATTTTTATTTTACAAGGATTAATTGTATCTCAATAGAGACGAAGATGCAAGTTGTTTTCTGAGAACAGAAGGTGGTGGCCGAGGCGCTTACAGGACTTATGACCTGTCATTGGTTGGGTTGAGCGATCGCTTCACGTTTAACAACATTCCCCATTTCGCCGTTATGACCACCACGTCTGACAAACTTTTTGGAACTTGTATATATGGTAGGTTTCTACACCTATTTTCACAATTTTATGTTCACTCTACACTAGCGTCATCTATATTAAGATTAGAAAGCATTAAGCAGAAAACCTTTATTAAATGTACTGTGAAAGTCTATGCAAATCATACAGTACTAGATTTCGCCTGGAGATGTCTCTCCAATTTTTTGCCTGCATGTACCAGTTATATTTATACAACAACATTTTGAATGTATACTAAATAGATGACGCTAGTGTAGAGTGAACATAAAAATGTAAAAAAAGTGTAGAAACCTACCATATATACAAGTTCCAAAAGTTTGTCAGACGTGGTGGTCATAACGGCGGAATGGGGAATGTTGTTAAACGTGAAGCGATCGCTCAACCCAACCAATGACAGGTCATAAGTCCTGTAAGCGCCTCGGCCACCACCTTCTGTTCCCAGAAAACAACTTGCATCTTCGTCTCTATTGAGATACAATTAATCCTTGTAAAATTATAATATTTGTTTCGTCATAAAGGCGTTTGTTTATAAATCCATATAATCTATCTTTTAAGTTAATCAAATGATTTTACTGAAATCTCTTGATGGAAGTTCATTTTAAATAATAATTAATACAAACGATGTTTTTTTAACTACTTTCACTTTTGTCTTTATTTCGACAGCGACCGGTTTCGCCAGGCTCGCTGACATTAGTCGGTCGATGCCAGCGAGCCTGGCGAAACCGGTCGCTGTCGAAATAAAGACAAAAGTGGAAGTAGTTAAAAAACATCGTTTTATTTAATTATTATCTTTTAAGCTATATTTGATCTCAGCATGCGTTTTGAGGCTTATATTCTATTCATTTGTATTTATACCTAACCTATTAATTGACCATTATATTTTCAACAAGTTAATTATACATGTGTATATGTGTACTTAAATGTCCTGAGTTTTCTTTTTCTCATATTTAATAAAATAACTTAGTTCAATCTAATCGTAATTCAAATATTTTATTAAAATGTTTTAATATTTCTGAAAATACTTTATGTAGGTACCTACCAACGATATATATTTTCATATAAAAATATTTGTATATTTAAATATTCTCGATTTATTTTATTAATTAAGTAATACCATATTAGTAATAAAATTGTGTGATTTACATTTAATAAAGAAATTAATATTTTATTTTAAAATATAACAAAAGTTGGTACTCAACAATACTGATACAACGTAATTTTCTTATTTATACGCTATTTTAAGTGCCAACATAAGAAAATCAATAAATTTATATACATAGTCAATAGTAAATAAGAGTTCTTGCGTGGAAGATTGATTTAGAAAAAAATTCATTTCATATTAAAAATAATACTAAACCTAGTGGCCACAATAAAACCCATATCAATAACGACGTTTGATCTTAAAAAAATGATTGGTTAACATTCTAATGACTAAAATAACAAAATATCGTGTTGAAAATTCTCAATATGATATCACCTGTTTGAAAAAAATCACAATAAATAATTTCCATAGCATTTTTCCTTATACTTATATTGTATTTTTGGTGTAACAAGGACTTATGTATTCATATTTTTATTTGAAGCCATTAAGAATTGAAATACATATTCTTAACGATCGCAAAATTAATATATTTTTCGGATTCAATAGTTATATTGTACATCGCATATCCAGTCGGTTGCTTTACTTTGGTTACTTTGGTTATGGTTATTTTTTTAATGTTATGTTTGTATTATTCATGTTCCATCGCAAAATTATATTTTATTAAATTTTAATGCGTCACCCAGTAGAATAGACGCAATGATGAATTTTTATGAATTAAACATACTGTAAAAAATACTTTTTCTCGAAATATTTCGATGATAGTATACACTCATAATAGAGAATTATGTAATTTCGTTGATGGAGGTTCAATATATTATATTTTAAACACGTCAGAAAATTTAACTCAACAATTGGGAAAACAGTACGCCAATTCATAAAAATAGTTATTTGGAATTAGATAAAATAAAAATATTTTTTATGAATATTGCATTAACGAAAAAAAAAACAGTTTCCCATAAGCTACTGTATACATATTAAGACTGTATACATAATGTATGCATTCGAGTTTCTTATCTTCTGTTTTTGCTGTCGTTACTTTACTTTAATTATCTATCTCTTAAAACGCATGTACGAGTAAATGTTAATTAGAAACGTAAATCTTCTTCTTCTCAGTCGTATTCCTCATGATTGAGGGTCGTGTCTATCCTGTAAACCATTAACCTCAGGTAGGCAGAACCTCATGGCATGCCATGAGGTCCTGCCACCCGTCAGTAATTAAACGTAAATAATTGTAAGTTATTAAAATCTCCTTCTTCTTCTGTTTTATTTAGGACTGTCTTTGTTCCTGGGATGTAGATGTCCAACTGTTTCGCCACCTTTTAGGTGGTCTTCGGGGAGGTCGATTTCCTGTTGGTTCTTTATTTGCCGCTTTACTTTAAACTCTTTCAGAATACGATCTCTCCAGTAGCGTATTCTCAGTCTTCCCCATCGCACGACATCTTCCCCATTAAAATATTATTAAAATTGCTACCATTATATTTCTATTATATTTATTTAACGATTTAAAGGGGTTAATTTTAATCATTAAACAACTCGATTTTGACGTTAAGATAAGTTTCATTATATGGTATATTAGGTACCTCGATAAAGTACCTCGGCACTGGCATTAGGACCTAAAAAATGTTATTGAATTTCGAACCCGTTATACTAATGGGAATTTTGCCTCATAAGATGGAGCGTAAAAACCCAAGTCAATATAATAGATTAGCTCACCGTTTATGTTATAACAAAAAAGAAAAAATATATTGCATCTACTAAAAATATTTGAATTGACTTATTGTCTCGTGAATTTAATAATGTGCACAACACAAGAAACGCGATAACAAGAATAGGTACATGTTAAATTACTTTCAATAATTGAGTCAATCTATCGTCAGATTTTTTTTCTATCCGCACTACTCGGTTATACAAGTATATAACGATGGAATGGAATTATTATTAACTCGGTTATACGAGTATAAAGCGACGAAATGGAACTATTCCTAGATTTATAAACTCCAAACATGCAAAAAATACTGCTATACTCTTCGCTTCAATAATAATATGTTGTGCAGAAGTGAGTATACCTGTAAATACATGAAATGTTACTATTTTCACTGGTTGTCTAGTGTTGAAAATTTATTGCATGAAAAATAATATATGTATTTTATATTAGGGTAAACATACGCTTTCCGGAAAACCATTGATTTTGTGTGAGAGTCACATATTTCGTCTTGCTGAGATATAATCAATTTAATCTTAAAATAATCAATTGCAATGCTTACGTAAGATCATTAAATTTCTACCAACCATACGTTCTATAATACGAGTACCTACATTAAATTAATATTATTGTGGAGTTATCCATCGTATTTCAAACAACGATCCAATTTATTTTTGTTTAAAATATCTTTGTTTTACACACGTTCTTTTAAAGCTTGATAATTTTTCCCATTAAGCATGAACATACTGATCTTCTCCGAAAAATTATGTTAATAGAATATTTTTCGTATTAAAAAAAAATAAATTACAGCAAAGAAAAAACCTTTGACATATAGTATTATAAAAAAATGACAACTCTGTTCCCGCTTTATTTTTATATTGTGTTTTCAAAGATTTTTAATTATTGAAAAAACATTGGAAATGAATTACTAAGGCACTATTTATAAATAATCAAATATTTGCTAATGGATATATTCTTAATAAATCCATTGGAAAACGACATTTTTCATTTATCGAGTTTTGCATAAGTGCTAAAGCAAAAGCAAATATTTATTTTATGAAAGATGCATACAAATTTCATTATGAACTTTGTCGTTAATTTTTTTTTTCTATTTATTTTAGTTTTTTTATTCTGTTCTATAAAATTGGTTCCAAACATATTAAGCCATTCTTTCGAAAAAGAAATCCATCCCTCCCATATCAAAATTAAACATTATGTATACACTCAAAAATACGCTACTAAGAATTGAGGTTATTTTTTAACATTATTTATAACAGGCCGGGAAGAAAAAACCTTCGGGCTAATACTTCCGGAATACAAGACAAGAAAGACTAGAGCTTAGTAAAGTTAAAGTTATGTAAATTTAAACATACATTTTCTAATAATGCTGCCCGACAATGGCCAGCGTGTTCGTCTATCAATTATTTTGTGTTATGAACAGTTAAACTTATTGTCAACACTGACCACTTTCATGAAAAATTTGTTTGTTAAAAGATTTATTTTGTATAATATATACAATAATTAACTAGCAGTTTAACTTTAAGCAGCAAGAGATTACCAGGAAGGCCGCCGAAGAGATGGAGAGATGGCTGGACATCATCATCCCAGGACAGCCCACCGTCACTAACAGGTCATACGACCTAAACTAAGAGGAAGAAGAATAATAATTTACTACACTGATGAAGGGCTTCTGTGTCCGAAACATGTTTGTATTCATTTAATAAAGTGTTGTTTACAAAGAAACAAACATTGTTCAATGAATCCGCGACATAAAGTAATGGTGAACTTGGAAGAAATGATTACTTAACACACATTTGTTGTGATTGCTATGCTTATGAAATATCAATTCAATAGGACTTTCTGTATCACACATATTAACCAAACAGATGAATAATAAATAAATATTTTACTAAATTCTTTTTCTTCGTCTATTTTGCAACCATCTACTCGCCCCGAGTGGGTGCTGGAACTATTCAGAATGCATTATCGCCCGCATTCGAAATCGGATTTTTTTTGTCCGAATTTTGAATATTTAAACTTGACCAAAACGATTTGGCATATATAGTAAACATTTCTCATATGATTTTTTTTCATCGTATCAAAGGCAACTTGGTCTGATAACGTCGGTTCAGAAGTCCGCTAGCTGGACCGCACTGTCGAACGCTAAAACCAGATCCTCCTCTGTCCATGTCACAGGGCAGCAAGGGCACTCCGCTATGTGCAGTATGGATTACTCTATGCCACAGATGCGGAGAATCATTGAATACAGAGAATAATTTATTTAAAAAAAATATGTTTAAAATGGTTGTGCAGATATTATTCATACAAGACTAACAAATTAATGTGTACTCGTATATTTAATATTCATCCTATCGTTAATTCTTAAATGAATCTGAAAGCAATAGGTAATTTTTTTTTTGATGTTGGAAAATTAATCAATGCTTTGTTTGAATGCCAAATATAATTTTTTACTCACATTCTGCACATTCCTCAAAACCAGTGTTTGATTAAATACAATAATACTTTATTATCGTTGTTTTGCAGTTCCACGTGGTCAATATTTGGTATTACTTCATATTCAGCTGTCGTGGCAAACACACAATTTAAAAAAATACGACAAACATTAATCAATTGATTTTTTTAGATTAATTGAACAAAATTTTTATGAATTTTTATATATTAATTATTATAAATAAGCATAAACAGAATATACTATATATTTTTTTGTCGAGTACCAGTATTTTATTACTACATCATTTAAAAAACTACATATATATTATGAACACATACGTTTTTTTAAAGTTATATTATGTCATACGGAAATAACATGCTTTGCCTTGCCTGGGCACTATTAAATGTGATGATAATGCCTTACGTAAGACAAAACATCTCGCTACATATTATATAATAAAACTTCTAGAAAACTCACGATTCCATCAATGTAATAGATTTAATCAATTTAGACAAAAATATAATAAATGAGACACTATTTATTACCGTCACTGCGAGATTTGGTTGCCATTGACACGAAGAAGAATAAAAATAATTCGAGGTTTCTGAATTCATTCAACTATCGTATTTTTTTTCAGTATTTTATATTGTGTGTAGGCACTTTTTAAACATATACATAATTTAAACTTTTGAGAAATTGACATATATCTCATCCAAGAAATGAGTTGGGATTTGCCGATCAAATGTAGCTTTTGACATCTTTACATTATGTAATAAAACGATACAGACTATTTTTGAAGTTAATCAATAGCCAAATGCAATTTCCAGCTCATATGAAATGTTAAAATAAATAGTAACTCAATAAGAGATACACGAGACATCTATCGATAAATGTACACACCAAAATAGTAGACTTACATTCCTACTCCATTAAATTAATAAACTGGTAAAAGATGTCGTTTTTATAGACAGTTTATGTTCAATGTCTTTCTGGTGGCGTCGTCAAACGTCTTTCTGGTGGCAAATACAACTTACTAACTTACTTAAGTTGTATTTAAATAAGTTGTATTTGCCACCAAAAAGACGTTTGACAATGCCACCAGAAAGACGTTGAACATAAACTGTTTATAAAATACAAATATGTCGTTTTTATAGACAGTTCATGTTCAACGTCTTTCTGGTGGCATTTTCAATCATCGTTGATAAAAAATATTGACAAGAGGTATTGGAGTGCGAAACAGACATGACGGTGGACTGTTTAACCTTAGCCGCCTCAAAGCAAAGTTATGTGGAACTAGGTAGGTACATAACTGACCTGCAATACGCCAATGACTGCGCTATGATTTCACACTCTGGCGAGGGGCTACAAGAGATTTTGAACACATATATGTAACTTGGGCATACACGGCGTTGGGCTTAAAGCCCAACGACTCAAAAACAAAAATTCTCTCTATAAACAATATTTTTCAAAAGCTAGTCGAATACGAATCCATAACGCGAAGTGATGATGATAAATTTAAATATTTATATCAGTATTTCGTTGTTGTCAAGCATTATACTTATCCTATAATAAATAACTAATAAACTAACGAATCATCACGCCGGTATCCCGGTAAGGTAAGCAGAGAGGATGGCTGCCACACTGCTCTATCCTTACATACCTACCTACTTCTCGAGCTTTCTCTATATTCATACATCGTACTAGGTACCATATATGCTTGTCGATTTTTCCGACTTCGAATGTGACCGCCTTTTATTAATTAATTAATTTGGTAATGCCATGTTTTCTTTGATCGTTCTCGGATTCTTTTTTCATTCTCACTATTTAACCATTCCTTTTTCATCCAGTTTTTTCATATGTTTAAAATATCTAATTTTACTTAGGATGCAATCATCTGCTTTATATTTCTTCCTTATTTCGTTGTTCGGTATTCTATCATACGTTATTTTCCCGCACATTATTCTCAGTGATCTCATTTCTACGGTATTAATCCTACCTTCATCCTTCTTTTGCCAGCACCAAGATCCAAGCATTATTCTATTATTATACGAGTAAAATGTAAAATAACAAAAAATACTCAATCGTTATATTTTTGCCATCAAATTTAATATTCATGTGGTATAAATATCATATTATGTATTAAAATTTTAATTTTATATTATACAATGATTATGTTTAAATATTCTTCTTCTTCTTCCTCTTCCTATTATTGTAGATCTTGCGATCTGTTTATAAAGTCACTCGTTTTCTGATCTCCTGTCACTCGTTTTATGTCATCAGACCATCTTGTTTGTGGTTTGTCAGAATTTCCGTAGCCGGTTCTAATTCGCCACTCCAGGGGGCGTCTGGTCTACCGATCATCCGACAAATGCATAGTACAGCCGGCTCCATGCTTCCGTTCCTAGATGTTTAAAAAAAATTCCTACAGGTGTATTCGGTTATTGCAATAAAAATTGAATGCATGCTGCAGAATTTCTACTGGCATAAAAAGATCCTTCTTTTCCCAACTGCAAGAGCTTCTTAACAAAAGAAAACAATTTATTGTGTTTGTTCAAAATAGCAATTGACGCGAGGGCATCTGATACACACTTCTTCTTCTTTAAGTGCCCTGTCGGGTCCCCCCAACGTTGGCGATCATCTCGGCGAACCTGTCCCTGTCCTGCGCCGCTCGGAACAGCTCCTCCACACTCGGATGCCGGTCCACTTCCTCACGTTTCGCAGCCAGGACATTTGTCTCAATTTTCCCCTCCAATATCAGTTGGAGAAGGTGGTACATTTCCCCACGCAGTATATGACCCAGATGTGAGATCTTTCGAACCTTGATAGTTGATAACATTTCCCTGTCAACTCTAGCTCGCCTCAGGACTTCGGTATTGGTAACCATGTCTGTCCAGGGAACTCATAGCATACACACAGGATGATACACACAAGATTATTTATCATTCTGACAAAACGCCTGCTGGACCACATTCCAATGTTCAAATATTCAATGTTAAAGATGAGTGGCAATTGTGATAGTCGGAGATCAATTATAACTTAGGGATATTGTTCTTTATTGTAGAAACGATTAACTGACAAAAATTGCTGAACTCATTGACACTAAAATGGCTTGCAATTTCCAATTGTTTTTTGGGATTGTGCCGATGGATATCATCCGGATCTGATATGGATATTAATCCGTTTGAATCAGACTAAGCTTCGCTCTAAAAAATGTTAATATCTTAATATACGAGTATAAGGCAGTCCACGTCATGATTTTTTTTTTTTACTGATTTATATGAAATTTTTGGGCAAGGAAGGAATGCATATAATTTATTGAAGCTTTAAGTGCATTTTATACATATATTTATGTAAATATAGAATTTTTTTCGTATTTATAACTCAAGTACAACTCTGGCGGTAGAATTATTTCATTTGTGGCAATTAAATTTTAAAACTGAACACATTTTGAACGTAACAGTGATGGGCACATTTTAAATGATTTGGAAACATAGAAATAATGAATGAAGAAAATGGTCAACAAAGTATACATTAAGGAGGGAAATACGAGTACGTAAAAGTATTTCAAGGTCGATATGTATTTCATGGCCGACATTCAATATTTAAATATTGAATGTCGGCCATGTGAGGAGTCAGAGAAATCGACGCGCGTGTATGAATGTTGAGGAAGCGAGAGAAATTATACAGGAAAGAAAAGTGTGGCAGTCCATTCTTTCTGCCAACCCCTTCGGGGAGACGGCGTGATGGTTAGTTAATTGTTTTAAAAGTATTTCTTCGGAAAATATTGAAGATATCAACTGCCACCCGTCGTAGATTCCTATCAGTTGTAGCCGTTTGTGTACAATCTGAAGGCCACAGTTTTCATCTGAAATCAGTAATCAACTTTCTTTTATGTGAAATTTTAACATATATTTTTTCATTGCCATATTTTTATAAAAAAAAATTGCGAAACACACCGTTCATACGATGCATTGCAATACCAGCTGATGTTTTGGCGAGGAGACGATGGACAATTGAACTCAAGGGTACTTATGCGTAATATATGTTAAAATTTCACATAGAAGAAAGTTGATTACTGATTCCAGATGAAAACTGTGGCCTTCAGATTGTACACAAACGGCTACAACTGATAGGAATCTACGACGGGTGGCAGTTGATATCTTCAATATTTTCCGAAGAAATACTTTAAAAACAATTAACTAACCATCACGCCGTCTCCCCGAAGGGGTTGGCAGAAAGAATGGACTGCCACACTTTTCTTTCCTGTATAATTTCTCTCGCTTCCTCAACATTCATACACGCGCGTCGATTTCTCTGACTCCTCACATGGCCGACATTCAATATTTAAATATTGAATGTCGGCCATGAAATACATATCGACCTTGAAATACTTTTACGTACTCGTATTTCCCTCCTTAATGTATACTTTGTTGACCATTTTCTTCATTCATTATTTCTATGTTTCCAAATCATTTAAAATGTGCCCATCACTGTTACGTTCAAAATGTGTTCAGTTTTAAAATTTAATTGCCACAAATGAAATAATTCTACCGCCAGAGTTGTACTTGAGTTATAAATACGAAAAAATTCTATATTTACATAAATATATGTATAAAATGCACTTAAAGCTTCAATAAATTATATGCATTCCTTCCTTGCCCAAAAATTTCATATAAATCAGTAAAAAAAAACGTACTTCCTAAACCTATTTCCCAACTTAAATTATGATCTATAGCTTATAGATATTTTTCATTCGGCACTAACAGAAAAAAATACATTTAAAAATACTTTTTTAGAAGCAAATCCATAAGACCAATTTAATCTCGTTTTTTATGTCAGTGAGCAATAAAATAAAAATGTACATTAAATGAAAGTACTTGAATTGAACTTCAACATTAAATAAATAAAAACACTCTGACCTGTTTCAATGATTTCAAAGGCAGAACCAAAACTGACTTTTGCTTTTGGCTGTACTGAAAAACTTGCTATTTGGATTTGCGTCATCTGAGATACAGATGGAATAAGCACACAATCAATCATGGCAATTAAGAGTCGCTATACACGGAAAGCACTGCTTATGTCAGGGTAAATGGAGATCTGACAGTCTGGGTTGATGTCAATAAAGGTGTCACACAGGGTGCATATGTGGACAAGTGTAAGAAAGAGCTTAAAGGGTTGGATGTACTCGTATAGTACAATATGTCTGGTGTCTAGTATGTATGATGTATGCATGTGAAATGATCTGATGATGGATGTGAATAAGTCTTAGGTTTTATTTTTCGAAAGAGGAGATAATCATGGCAGTCTACAAACATTTGCGTGAATGGTGAAAATCTAAAGCAAACTGATGAATTTGTATATTAGGTCCTTACATATGAAATTGGCGTTTTGTATGGGAGGAACATAAAGTTGATTTTTTTTTAAATATAATATATTTATCTAATCAAAGTATGTACCATTGCTATCTATGCACTTTTGCCATCTCATAGGTAGTTCATCGATCCCTTTACTAAAAAAACCATTCGGACGGGAATCAATAAAATCTTTGAAGTCGGTTTGGACTGCCCCATCGGAGTTGAATTTTTTCCCTTGCAAGAAGTTATCCAAATTTCGAAAAAAATAGTAATCTGTTGGGGCAAGGTCCGGAGAGTACGGTGGATGTCTTAGACATTCCAATTGAAGCTCTTCTAATTTGGTAGCCGTATGTTGTGCAGTGTGTGGTCTAGCGTTATCATGAAGCAGCAGTGGCCTAGAGCGATTAATCAGCCTCGGTTGTTTAGCAGCTAGCTTTTCCATCATGGTTTGCAGTTGCTGACAATAGACATCTGCCGTAATCGTCTGGCCAGATTTAAGAAAGCTGTAGTGAACGACACCAGCACTAGTCCACCAAACGCTCACAAGTAACTTTTTTGGAGTCAATTTTCGCTTGGGGCATGGTTTGGCTGGTTCGGCAGGGTTCAGCCATTGCGATGAGCGCTTCCGATTATCATACAGAATCCACTTTTCATCACAGGTAATGATTCGATTCAAAATCCCTTCATTATTGTGCCGGTTGAGTAATGCAACGCAGCAGTCAACGCACGTTTGTCGATTTGCTTCACTCAATTCGTGAGGTACTCACCTTTCAAGCTTTTTCACCTTCCCAATTTGCTTCAAGTGGATTAAAACAGTTTTATCACTAACACCGCAGCCTGCAGCTAACTCGGACGTGGTTTGCGATGGATCCGCTTCCACAATAGCCTTCAATTCTTCATTATCAACTTTGGTCTCCGGCCGTCCACGGGGCTTGTTCTGCAGGTCGAAATTTCCAGAACGAAAACGTTGGAACCAAAAACGCACTGTGTTTTCTTTTGCGGCACCGTCGCCATACACATCATTAATCCTTCGAGCCGTTTCTGCAGCACTGGTGCCACGGTGGAACTCGTACTCGTAAATAACGCGATATTTCAAGTTTTCCATTTTGTAAACTGAGTGACGCAAAGAAAAAAAACAATTGAGGAAAAAACAAATGAATTATAATTTTCGTAACACAAATACTTGAGTAAATAGCTGTATAAATTTGAATTTGGAATTCCTAACCAAAGAGAAGATATTTGAGATCAAAGTTGCCAGTACGGCAAAACGCCAATTTCATATGTAAGAACCTAATATTTAGGTAATATGTCTACAAAAGATGAGCGAGTGAAGAGGACTATTGAAATAAGTTTTGGGGCAGGCAATAAAGTGAATTATGCACTCAAAGTTGTCATCGCAAACAAAAGCCTATTCAAAAAAGCTAAAGAGGCAGTACTCTATGGTGTTATTATACCGACCCTTATGTATGGAAGTGCCAAAATAAGGATGAAAGTAGAATAAATGGATTAGAAATGAGATCTCTTGAACGAATGTGTAAAAAAACTGTGTATGATGAAGTGTCAAATGCAAATATAATATGTGAGCAGAAAATATCCCATTTTGCTCGTATCCATGGAGCCTAAGTCCTCCGGTTCAGGAGCTCGGCGTTCTTTCTCGTATTCTCCTAGACCCCTAACCAGTTAATCAATTATTTAATATGTAGTTTTACATCATTGTTAAAAAATTCAACATCTTTGCTTTGTTACTTTAAAGTGTATTCTTTCTTTGATAATTTATTTTTGTATTTTATTGGTTTCAGATTCACCTTATTGCCTTAAGTATATACTAACTTTTTTTATTTATTAATCTCTTAATACCTCAATCAAACTCAATTGGCATATTCTTGTATACAAACTTAATGATCATTTGGTACAATAAATAAAATAAAAGTGAAATTTAAATATTAAATTACATTATTTATTCGGAACTTACATATTTTGGCTAAAATTGTTCAAAATTCTATAACACATAAATAAAAACCCGAAAAGATCTTTCTTATAATTAATCTAAGGCTAGTTTAAAATTCAAAGAACGGCGTAACATAGAATTATATTTCTGCATATTGTTTTTTAGTCGGTCACGTATATTTCAATATGCTTTAATTGTAGATAATCTTTCTGCGATATCATTGATAACTGTAAGTTTGCAATCTCTGGTTGACAATCAAATAGAGATTTGCAGGTTGCAGGATCATTTTCAATAAAATCGGAATATATTTTAAACTGCTTAAAAAAATTCAATGTGCTTCTTGACACAAAGTAATATACTTTAATGTATTAATGTGTTTATTCGGTTATTTCCTTTAAATAACAATGTGGGCTTGGAGCCACAATTAGTTGATTTAAATGTTCGGGTCATCTTCATATTTTGTTTAATAGGAATTGTAACATCAAATAATGCTAAAGCCACGATTTCTTTAGTATATACCGCAAATGTCCACTCTTAGTCCTTACCGATACTGTTACGATACTAAACAACAAATTGATCATTAATATCTCCATTTATGGATGTAGGCTTCTTCAAACATTTTCCATTATCCTCTATCTTGTGCGACTTCTTATTCATCCTCATTCCCCGACTGGAATTAGGTCGTTAGCCCATTCATTGTTGGGTCTGTTAACTGATTGTCTTTTTTTCCTCTCATAGTCTTCACATCAATACTTTGGGTGCCCATCTATCTGTTCCCTGTCTAGCGACTTGTCCTGTCCATTTTCACTTGGCAACACGCTCCATCACATCGACAAGCTTTGTCCGGTGTCTGATTTCAGTATTGGGTATTTTGTCCCTCTGACTTATGTTAAGCATTTGTCTCTCCAAAGCCCATTGTACACATTTTAGCTTATGCATGGTATTGACAATCCAACAGTATGTTTAGAAATATCTTTATTGGCTCAAGCTTGTAGAAAACATTCAAATAATCTTGGTTTTTGTCCAGACGAAAAACAATGCATGCTTCAAAAGCAGACTTTAAAACCATTTTATATATGTGGTGTCTGCAAGGTAGGTATTAGAGGTATTTTCCCAGTTTTCATTATAATAAAACGCAAGCTCCTTTATTCTTCCTGTATTTGACGCACTTGTATTACAACACAAAGCTTGCATTGTATCAAAAAAATATTTCCAGCAAATAAGGTTTAAAAAGTTACTCCCATGTTGCCTCCACTGCAAGAAGCCAATTGACGAAAGCCAAATCCTTAAATATGATCTTGGCTGTTAACGGAATTAATTATTTTGAGTCTGTCAACCTTCTTGTTTCTAGTTATTGCTCTAAGCAGCCTCCCAACCCAGTGGATGGTAGTGAACTCTAACTAAAAAAAACCTTAATGAAAAGAAAAATGTTTTTATAAAAACATTTATAAAATGATTTCGACCGGTCGAAGACACACACATTAGTAGATTTAAACTAAATATACATTTAAAAATCATTTTTATTCTCATTATTGACAATGAACTTCTACCATGAAATTTCAAACCACATTTTTTTTTAAAGATTGTCGAAAGCACTGATTTATCAATAATTTAATTTCAATGTAAATTTCAAATTCATTAGTATATGTGTTTAAATTACAAAATAATAATCGATTTTGGTTTACCTATATCTTTCTCCCGATGATGGCGGTATTAAACCTTCAAGACGTGTAAAAAAACAGAAAAAACATGTTTTAAGTGACAAAAACTGTAGCTATTATATTACAACACACTATTATAATTATCAAATGGATTCGATACAGATTTGTCCAAAACAGAAAACCTGACCTATCATAGAGTAATGAAATCTACAGCGATGAAGGTTTCTGTTCGTCTGGGAATATGTCTCTGGCTGATGAAAATCCAACCAACGCGACTTTAGGGTGCAAGGCTTTAAATGCAAGATAGTGGGTGTCTGTATTGTGTAGCCTATCTAATACAGGCATGCCTCCGTAGTTGTTTGACCAACTGAAAAAAAATCGTCATTATAATTAAAAACTTTGCCTAAATGTGTTATATTGATTTCGCAGAAATCAGAACTTTTGATTTAAGATTATGCATATAAATGGTAGAACAAAGAATGTTTATAATTGTTAAATAGAGACGATGCAGATTTACCACAGAAAAAAAAGTTTGTGGCAAACCTTCAGGATACGTTTTATAATATTTTGTTTTTGTACTATTAAACTAATTAATTCGAAGAAATAATATAATTGATTTTGTCTATGAACGGTATTTCTCAATAACAGCGCATTCATAGAAATGTGATGAATATACATTTATAGTAAAATCGAAACTGATTATCAGTAAATGTAATATGTGAGTTGAACAAAAATTATATTAACACTTCACTTTTTACAAATTGTAATGTTAATTTTACTATAATAATGAATGGTATATTTATTTGAAAACAAAAATCAACTATAATATTACATATCATCTCGTTTTAAACTGATTTAAGGTTATTCACTAACTTCATATAACTTTAAAGCCTGTTAAATGCAATATTTATAAAACAATCTATCATAAATTCGTATTTTGAAAATTCATTTCAAAGTAGTTTAAGAAAATGTTATTACTTCATATGGTGGAATTCATGAAATTCAGGGTTTGGGCCGTAAGGGAGGTGATAGCCACAGTGGTCGAACAGGGACACGACCATGCCCAGTACCATCCATATCCATATGAGGGACACGTGCGCCCCAGTGACGGCAAATCCCACCATGGAGGGAAAAATGTTGGGCACGTGCTCTAAGTGATGCACATACATGGAGGTAATAGCGAGCGAGGCTCTCCATTCGTGATGCTGCTTATGGACGTGTTTGTAAATCAACTTGTGGTGGAGTAGTCTACAACGAAACATAAAACATAATTACAAACAAGTACAAGGCAAGCTACGGCGCTACAAGTCCCCATCTACCAAAAATTAAATGTTTAAAACGCATACGTCCTTCCAGTTACAACACATGTCCATGAAACAACTTTCATTGCCACAGAGCAGAGGAGCTTATATAATATTCCACAAAAATCTTATCTCATATTCTCATATTCTTAATCTCATATTCTGACTTTTGTCAAATATAAGTTGCATAAATAATGTCAAGGTTAAGGTAAGGCTATGGGTTGCTTATGACCTCGAAACTGTCACATTTTCCAAACAAAGTCCCGAGAAACTACGAGTGACCCAAAGGGCCATGTTAGGAATAAGCCTTAGCGACGCGAGAGAAATAAATAAAGGTCACTGACAACATCAGTGTAGTGACTGAAATGGCAATGGGCAGGTCACGTTGCCAGAAGCTCGCCTGAAAAATAGACAAGAGACCGCTGACTTGGAACCATGGGCGGCAAAAAAAAGTGGAGGGCGACCCCAACTACGGTGGAATAATGACCTGAAAAGACAAGTCGGCGAAATCTGGATGCAGTTTGCACAAGAAAAAATGCATTAAAACGGATAAAGAAGGCCTTTACCCAGGAGTAGAGATAGGAGGGAGAGATAATGGAACGAGAGCAGTGCTGAACCCTTGAGTATCCAGTAAAAAATATGTCTTTTTGACGTAAAGTCTAATTTGTTGTAATATAAGACAAAAACTACAACGATACATATTTTAATCTGATGTATAAATATATCTTATAAACGTCAAACGTCCGCAGAGTCGCGACAGGAGTGAACTCGCGCCTCACTGGTCACTAGGTATTTTTTATTTGCCTTTATCCAAGTTTACAAGTTATTTGTGAATCAGTATGTAGCCCTAATTTATTAACACTATTTATGAAATTTATGACTCTTTTGTTTTCTGTTGCAATTTCATCACTATAAAAAACTGTTTAAGTGATTAAGTGAGATAACATATTAAAAAATAATTTATATGAATATAATAAACGTGTAGGCTGCTACTTTAGTTCTGACAAATAAAGGTGTTAGAAACCTGTGTATGTAATATAATCCGATTTCTTGAATGATAATGATTATGACGAAGTGAATAAGAGTAACGTGCAGGTCGGGCAGCATACGGCTGCACAAGGTTGGAGCCGCGCCAACTTGCACACAACACCAAGTAAACCCGAGTCCCAGTATCTGATTTATAAGCACCACCCGTATAGCCTGAAAAGTTGTATTAATCACCAAATATATATGTAATAATTAAGTTTATATAAAATACAATATAACCGTTAGAAAACGGTTTTACAACATTTTTTACGAATCAATAAATAAATAAATATTTACTTTCATTAGTTTCTCATATTCCAAAGGCTCGTTGGCTGCTGATAGCACTTTATATTTTCTCAAGAATGCTGGTTTTTTAGTAAGATCCATGAGGATGAAAGTACCACCAACAGTCCAGAAAACTACGAATAGTATGACATTCGGCATGATTACCCATAACACGTTCCGATCTTCTCCTGAAAAAAGGAAACATGAGCTTTGATTTTGTAGCTGAAATGCCACACTAATGAAATCCTTTTCAAGATTCCTACAGATCATAAAAACAATTATTTGGATATATACAAGTATTAATAGAATGTGTACAAAAAATAATACTTCAAAAAAATTTATAAAATGTATGTAGATTTATTCCACATGTTTGGTGAAATTTTCAAAGTAGAATAAAACAAATCTATATATGTTGCTCTTGAATGTTTGTGGGCCGACATCATTTGAATCACTTCGAGCTGTTAATGGTATAGTGTGTCTAACATTTCGTGCTGCATGTCAACAGCTCAATTGGATTGAAAATGATACTCATTGGGACATGACAATTGATGAAGCAATTATTTTTGCATCTCCAAGTTGCACACACAATTTCTACTTTCATTATTTCGACATGCTTCCCATCGAATCCACGAACTGTGGAATATGTACAAGAGTGACATGTCAGAAGTCATTTTACATCAAATTCGTGTCAGTTCAGGGAATCCCGATCTCGAGGTGAATGAAGAGTTACATAACCAGGCTTTGCTTTTGATCGAAGACATTTCTTGCCTCATGCGCGGCAGTTTGTTAGTCAAGTTAGGAATGCTAATGCCATATCTTGGAATGAACGACGCTTTCAATTGAAAATTCAAACGAGAACGTGAATATGATCGAAATGCAAGTAAAATCATCTCCTGGGATGAATGCACAATGGCGCGCAAACGCGCATTGGAAGCAATTCGCTTCAATAAAGCAAATCTCTTGCTGTAACGTTAATTACATTCAATATCAATGTAATTCAAATACTTTTCATTTTGATTTTTGCACATTTATTGAACTTAAATCATTTTAACATAGCAAATAACTGAATTTAATTCAACTCATAAGTTAACACAACATTTATTGATTCTGAGGCAGTACAAAGTTCGCCGGGTCAGCTAGTTTCATATTATAAACTGTTTTCTAAAAATATTTCATAACGTCATCTGTATAATAATTTAAATTACATACTTTTTTAAGAAGCAATGAAAAAGATACTACGTTTTTATGTCTTACCCGTAATATCGAGAATTTTCTCCCATTGTCGCTGCCATACGTCATCAGAATATCCCCAAAATCTTATCAGAAACCTGAAATTTGTTGATCTTTTATTTTAAGAAAAATTATCAATGTCATCAATATAAAGGAGACCAATTTAAAGTCTTTATTAGCTGTAATAAAACGTAGTCAAAAAACCGAAACGATATAGTTTAAAATGTTGCACCATCGATCGTTTAAAGGGGAACTACGTTGAAAATAAGGTGCCTAGGATTTCCATCAGCCAACCCGTTAAACTCGTAATTATTATGTCGGGGGTGGAGCATATAATTTCACCCTTGAATTTCAACCCATATAATTTCAACATTGAAGATTCTTAGTGTTTTACTTGTTTTTCCTTTTATAGATTTAATTAGACATCGAGAGAGCAATTTGTTTTGTATGATACACAAATACTTGGTTAACTGTGTTATTGAACCACTGAGTTGATTATAACCCCTGATGATTCTACCGTTTGTTAGCGAAACAGCTATCGCGGCAATTTCATAGAAATGAAATGAATTGTTATATTATACCTAAGTGTTTCAATTACACATTTAAAACTATTGAAATATCAAAGTGTTTCCGCTAAAACAATGGAATATCAAATACTTTGTAAAACATTCTCGTTTCAAAATAATCGAAAGCCCATCTCAATGTTGGTTTACATGTATAGTTTTAAATATTCATATATCGTATAGTTTTAAATATTGGAAGATAAAACCTTGTGTTATCTTCCAATATTTAAAAAACTTTTGTTTTATATTGTACTATTTGTAACGAGGATATATGAATACATTCGAGAGATATTTCTTTAAATACTTTCAAAGCGACATCACTTAGATAATAATATTTTACCGTCGTGACTAGACCAGGAATTCTCGAATGAGTTTCTAGAGTAGCTTAATTTCTGCATTTCGGAAACCCACTGGGCACTAATCTCGGTGACACTCTCAACAAATAATCAAAGAATGCAGAAGCCTGAATTAGTTTGCAAGTTAATACACATAAAACCAAGTGGATGAGTGTTTCCAGGAAGAATAATGAACTAGCCTCACCACTGAGAGATATTTGCATGGAGGTAGATAACATTGAACAAGTTAGAGAGTTCACTTATCTTGGTACGATCATAACGGAAGCCAACGATGTATACGCGGAGTTGGAACACAGAATTCAAAAAGGTCTACGAGCTGCAACCTCCTTGAAGACGTTCTAAAAGTCCAAACTTCTATTCAGAAACACCAAGCTGCACATTAATAACACCATCATCAAGCCAGTGGTGACATATGGTTCTGAGTCGTGGATAATGACTCTAAAAGAACAGCAAATAATCTACTGGTTTGAAAAAAGGATTTTGAGAATGATCCTGGATCTCAGACCTGGTGTTAGAGCGGGAACTTGGAGGCATAAGACCAACCAAGAGATTCGTGCGATGACCCGGCAGCTCCTTATAACATGCACCGCGGGAGCAGGGTTTGCATGGATTGGGCAGGTGTGCCGAACTGGAGATACCAGAGCAATCAAGACCCTGTACGCGTCTAATCGATAATGTTTTGCCTAGGTTGGGCGAATCAGAAAACGCGCAAGATCGAGGAGATTGGAGGAAAATCATCAAGGAGGCTCAAACTCTTCAAGAGTTGTATGGCCATAGGAAATAATTAAGTTTTTCGGAAACCCACTTTTAATTGCTTTCAACACAAACAATATGTGTGTTTTATTATGTTTTTAAGATAATCAAATGATTTGACTGAAATCTCTTGATGGAAGTTCATTTTAAATAAAAATACATTTTAAATAATAATATCTGGTACCAGTCTGTCGATGCCAGCGAGCCTGGCGAAACCGATCGCTGTCTAAATAAAGACAAAAGTGGAAGTAGTTAAAAAACATCGTTTTATTTAATTATTATTTATTATGTTTTGTTTGAAAATGTTTTATTGGGGTAGGATATTTTTTATAAAACCTGTCAAAATATTCTTACCATGTAAGTAAAACTTTCGCCACATAGAAAGTAATGCAAACTGTCAAGATTCCAACTGCGTTTTGGGATAATAGGCCTATGAATGTCGGGTTTGCAGGTTTCGCCGTTTGTTTCTTCTGTTGAATAAGTTCTGGAGAATATAACAAATAATTATTAGAATCTCCGAAATGACAAGTGGCTCAAAAACGTACATGTAACTTTAAAATTGACAATTTGTAAATACATGTGTGAAAATTAAGTATTCAATGTTTATGAAAATGTTTTTTTTTCGGTTTCGTATAATTTTACGAGTGACATGTTTCGCATAGCTAGGGGCATTCGATAATGCTAAGAAAAGAGAAATTTTCCAACAAAAATTAATTTAAAAATTAAAAAAACCTTCACAAGTAAGTTTAATAGGAATAATGAAACTGTGGTTTTTACTACTTTCACTTATTGTCTTTAATAAGATAGATAGCATTTGAGTAATTAAAATATTCTGGTGGCCCAGGAAAATAAGTACAAAATTATTACATTATTAAATTTTCATCTAACTTCAGATTTTTGTTAAGTTAATACACCACCCAAAAGTTATTAATCTTTATTTTAAGTATATATTTATTTTAAGTATATAAGTATATATATTTGTTATCAGCACAATAACCATAAATTATTTCGCTTCATCACTTGAAAACAAAACAAAATCATGATAATCCTACTTTCGGATGACGGTGAATGCTCGGTATTCCTATTTTGAACACCATTGCCGGCGGACATTGTTTCTTGAATTTCTGCGAAACTCACAGCCACGGTTGACTACCGAGTGAATTCAGAACTCCCTTGTCAAACTGATCTCACGAGAATATGTTCACGTATATATAAAAACAACTGTACATTTTTTTTACCAATGTCGTTCCTCCAAGTTCGGGTGGCCCGGCGATATGCTTCGTATCCAACGTAGTATCGCTAAATTTGAATAAAGTGAGTAAAATAACTGACTAGATAAAAAAAACAATTTTTACTCCCTTTAGATTTTTTAAATGTAAATTTGGCTTTTATTAATTTCAATATTTAATAATTAATATTTTTGATAATTTTTTAATTGATAAATATCATGTTATAATTGCCAAGAACCCATTTATTTTTAGAATGCCGGATAATTGAAAATAATCCTGATAATCAGCAAGTCCATGTCAGAGACACTGGTAAAACCGGTTATGTGTAAAAATAAAAATTTAAACTTTGTGAAATTCGTATTATTATTAAA
>JAHDVF020001536.1:0-51217 GCA_022606425.2 Lepidostoma basale
TATTAATGATCCTTTCATCATTTTGTTCATGACACCATCATTCGCACCGCATTCACTTATTATATTTTCATTCGACACTCTATCATACACAGAGTATTTTTTTTTTTATTTTTTATTTTTTTTTTTTTTAAAAACCCAATTGGGTTATATGGTTACATTTCTAGATCCTACCACTAATTATGTACTGCTTCAGACACTTCTTATATTGAGTTGTAGTGAGATTCCTTGTGTCTTTAGGTAGTTCATTGTAAAGTTTCAGTCCATTGTTCAATATCCTTGATTGTCCTGTCTTAGTTCGTGCAATCGGTAAGTGATATCTGTCACAATTCCTGGTCCAGTGTCTGTGTATGTCTGAATTTTTAGTTAATTTGTAGGTGCTGTCTGTTGGCTTTTCCATGGTCACTCTGTGTACAATTTTTAAGGTCTCATATTTGGTCAGGTCTGATATGTCCATTTGTTTAGTTTGTCTGTAAACTTGTATGGTTGGGGTATGGTAGTCAATGTTATATGCTAGTTTTATTATTTTATTTTGTTGTCTTTGGAGTCTGGAGATGTCCTTTTGGTTTCCTGTCCCCCAGAAGGGAATCATATATGTCAGTCGGCTTTTTACATACGCTTCGTACATCATAACTTTTTCCCTTCTTGGTATGTAATTCTGTATTTTGTAGAAGAGGGAGTATAGCGATGCTAACTTGTCTGTTAGGTTGTCTATGTGTTTTGTCCATTTTAGTTGTCTGTCCATTGTTAGTCCTAGGTACTTTACATAGTCGAGTTCGGTTATTGCGTCATTTTTTATTTTTATACACATGTTATGGTTTTTCTTGCTTGTTTCAAAGTGTATAATGTTACACTTTTTTACATTTAAGGTCAGGTAGTTGTTGGTTGTCCAGTTGGTTAGTGTCTCTATATCTATGTTCATTTGTTTACAGGTCTCATTGTCGTTGTCGTTTTTGTAAAATATAGCAAGGTCGTCTGCGTACATAATTATTTTCCCTGTCATTTTGTATCTTGTTATGTCGTTAATGTAAAGTATGTAAAGTAGTGGTCCCAGGATGGACCCTTGTGGCACACCAAATTCTGTCATTGTTTCGTTGCTGGTCATTCCTGACACAACTGTGTATTGTTTTCTTTGGGTGAGGTAGCATTTGAACGTGTTGTACGCCTTGCCCCTCACCCCTGCGGATGTCAGTTTGTCAAGTAGTGTGTCCAGATGTACGGTATCAAAAGCTTTTTTGAAGTCCAGTATTAGTCCTGTTACGCATTCGCCCGCATCCAGTGCTGACTGAATGTAGTTACATATGTTGGTGATAGCTGTTGCTGTTCCCTTCTGTTCTTGGAATCCATATTGGATCCACACATTCGTCTAAGAGATCTCATTTCTACTGCATTTATTCTACTTTCATCCTTCTTTTGCCGGTTCCATGCTTCGCTTATATACATAAGGGTCGGTAGAAGAACACCATTAAAGAAGAAGAAGTGGTTAAGAAAGTTTACGTTTAAAGATCGTCACCTGAGAGTAAGAGGGTTCCAACTAACAAAATTTCACATTTGGCTTTTTTTCGTGAAAAGGGATCTTACTAACCTTATCTATACGTACAATAAAAAAAACATGTAATAGTATCGTCATTTTGATGTAACGAAAGAATCAAGTTCCATCTGATCATTCAAAATACACGATTCACTGAAAAATGATTCATTTAAACTTGGAACATATGTCCAAACCATATTAATGATCCTTTCATCATTTTGTTCATGACACCATCATTCGCACCGCATTCACTTCTTATATTTTCATTCGACATTCTATCATACACAGAGTATCCACACATTCGTCTAAGAGATCTCATTTCTACTGCATTTATTCTACTTTCATCCTTCTTTTGCCAGTTCCATGCTTCGCTTGCATACATAAGGGTCGGTAGAAGAACACCGTATGTATGAGGTAATAACGTAACTTTTCCTTTGCTTAAAACTTAAAAAACTTAAACTTAAAATTTCGCTAAAATTTTTGATATTTCATTTTTGAATTTCTTACCAGTTTGCTTCTTGTTTAGAACGACCCACTCCATTGCAGTTGATCCCTTGTCTATAGTTAAGGTTTTCCCAGTCATTATTGCATCTGGTTTAGTAATATCAAAATCAGGTTTACTCTTTGTTGCGAACGTAATAGGGACATGGTAGAGTGCGCCGTCAGGAACAGATTCACCATATGATACCATTCTTGCCTTAAATCAAATACATTATACACAGATCTATTTTATATATTTTATATATGTTTGTACTAAAAATACCTTTTGTAGTGTATCGCGAATTAAAAAAAAATAGTTATTAATTTATCATATAGCTAATGAAACAAAATACAAATTATATTACAACCTATTAAATATCATAAATTTCTACATTTTAAAATTTATACGAGTATTTTTAAAGCTAAAACATATTTATTCATAATTTTTATAGTACTCTAAAATATTTTCAATCTTATTTAATGTTTCTTTAACAATGATGTAAAACTCCATGTTTAGTAATCATTACGAATGAAAACGTCTATTTTCTAGAAGTTTTATTATATTTTATGTGAATGACATGTGTCGCCTATCTGAGGCATTTGATAATGCATTAGACAGGCGAAATATGTCATTCACATAAAATATATGAAAAATTCTGGAAAAAAGACGTTTTCATTCATACTAATTGTTTTCAATATTATAAATACGAATGAAATCGTCCATTGTCTATTTAGAAGTTTTCTTCTATTACATGGGAATTACATGTTTCGCCCTGCTAAGACGTAATCAAATATTTATTGTTTCTTGAACAATGCTGTAAAACTCCATATTAAATATTTAAACTAACTAACAAACTAACTAACCATCACGCCGTCCCTCCAAAGGGGTAGGCAGAAAGAATGGACTGCCACACTTTTCTTTCCTGACATATATCTCTCGCTTCCTCAACATTCATACATCGTGTCATGCACGCGCGTCGATTTCTCTGACTCCTCACATTGCCGACATTCAATATTTGATTTATTTGATCGTGCCACGTTTTCCTCGGTCTTTGTCTATTTCTGGTTCCATTTACATCGTAAACATTTTTTTTTAACATTCTTTCTTCATTCGTTCTTTCCATTTATCCAAACCATCATAATGATCCTTTCATTATTTTGTTCATAAAACCATCATTCGCACCGCATATACTTCTTATATTTTCATTCGACACTCTATCATACATAGAGTATACACACATTCATCTAAGAGATCTCATTTCTACTGCATTTATTCTATTTTCATCCTTATTTTGCCAGTTCCATGCTTCGCTTCCTTACATAAGGCGAAACATGTCATTCCCATAAAATATAATAAAACTTCTAGAAATCTGACGTTTTCATTCGTATTAATAATCAAATATTATTTTTATATTGAGTATTACATCGTTGTTCAAGAAACAATAAATGAACTCAATCTCATTTCAATCTCATTTTCTGAGATTCGCCAAATTCTATTATCCATATACCTGTGTATCTATACGTATGAGGTATAGATGTAAACACATTTATTCAAAGTGCTTATCAATTAAAAGTAAAGAATGAAATATGTACTTGTGTTATGGAAATCATTCCCGATGCGTAGTTAATATTCACGGTGAGGAGAGGGTGTCCAGATTGAGAGGTCCATGTTGACATTACTGTAGCCACAGTAGAACCAGGGTAGAGTTGGAGGCTATTATCTAGAACCGCTTGGGCCTGGAGAGCAGCGAATAGGTCCTGGGGTGTCGCTACTTTGAATCGTCTATTGGAAAAAAAATATGTATCGTACAACATAGAATCGCAGTTAAATCGATATTGGACAGTCAAATAGGTGGTACAGTCTCTTCAAATATGCCAAAAGAGTTTGGGCCTAGGTCAAGAAGGACATTATCTCAACTCTTTTTCTACGTTTTCTCACTTATAAAGGTCGTGATCCATGAAGCTGCCCGTGGTTAAATCAAAACGCCGCCTTCTACAGATTCAAGGTCACCCAACTCGCCATGGAAAGAGCCATGCTTGGAATAACCTTGAGGGACAGATTTAGAAACGAATTTATTCGACAACAAACTAATGTGAGTGAGAAAAAAAATCTAGAAAGAAGCCGAACGAAGAAATCAGTTGGGATGGACGGCCTTTGGAAAATTATGCCATGTTCTCACCTCTAAAATACCACAATACCTTAAGACTAAAGACTTTAACCAGTGCGTCTTGCCAGTCATGACGTACGGAGCCGAGACGTGGACACTGACAAAAGGTCTAGTCTACAGATTCAAGGTCACCCAACGCACCATGGAAAGAGCCATGCTTGGAATAACCTCGAGGGACAGATTTAAAAACGAATTTATTCGACAACAAACTAAGGTGACTGAGGTGGCTCTGAGAATGGGTGGGCTGAAGTGCCGATGGGCTGGTCACATCTGTCGGAGAACCGACGGCCGATGGAGGAGACGGATTCTGTGAGTGGAGACCGCGTACAGAATTCCGCAGAGTTGGACGTCCCTCTGCCCGCTGGACCGACGATCTGAAATGGAATGCTAGACATGGATGGATGGAAGCGGCAATGGATAGGGGGCGGTAACGTGCTTTGGGAGAGGCCTACATTCAGCAGTGGATGACAGACGGATGATGATGAAGAAGGCCTTTGACGGAGTAAAGGGGGAGACACTTATACACGCGAGGGTACCAAAATACCTTACCTCTCTCATTCGAAACCTCTATTTGGATAATATGTACAGCTAGTCAGTATAGATTTATTTTTGTCCAAGTTTTTATATTTTTATATTTTACAGTGATATGGCCTGGAAACTATGTCCATGACTACCAGAATCTTACAAAGGATTAAGTGTGTTCAACGAGCAATAGAAAGACATTTTGGGCTTTAGTCTCCGTGATTAAACGAAGAGATAAGACGTTGAACAAAGGTTACCGATATCGCAAGAACAGCAAAGCTAAAATGGCAATGGGCGGGGCATGTGGCGAGTTAAGATGAGCTCAGGTGGTTACCTAAAATACTGTGGAGGCCTTTAAATAATTGAAGAGGAATAGGAAGAACACAAAAAGGTGGACGAATAGTTTAAATCAACGTGGACGGCAACAGAATTGAGAATGTAGAGAATTGAGAATACCCAGGACACAATATTCGATTGGGCCGAGATAACCAAACCGCAGAAGAAAAAAGAAGAATTAGACTAAGCTAGCTAAGTAGCTAGAAGCTCAGATAAAAAGTGGACAAGGAGACTGCTGACTTGGAGACCGTGGACGGCGAAGAGGTACGGTGGAAGGATGATCTGAACAGACACGTCGGAAAAACCTGGACGCAGTCTGCACAGGACAAAATGACATGGAAGCGAATGGAGGAGGCCTTTGTCCAGGAGTGGACAGGAATAGGCTGAGGAAGAAGAAGATGTGAAATTGTTGGAAGAAATAAAAAAGGTCTATATCCAGAAGTGGAGTAAAATTAATATAAAAAGAGAAGGAAGATGTGTAGATTACATATTGTCTAGTACTTTCAACACCCAAAGAGGAGTCTGTCAGGGATGTGCTCTGTCCCCCATCCGATTCAATCTGTATGGCGAGCAAATCATGAGAAGGGCACTAGAGAACTGAGAAAAAGGCATCAAGATCGGTGGTCAAATAAAAAGCAATTGCAATAGCAATCATCGATTCGCAGACGATACCACATTATTGACAAAAACGGACATGGGGTAGTGTGCGATTAAAAAATTCGCTGTATTTACCTGTCGTTTAGGTAGTTCGTGATACCTGCTTTGAAAGTGCTTTCTCCGATCCAATGTTCTATCATCCGGAGAACCGACCCTCCCTTACTGTACGTTATGGTCCCAAAGTGCCCGCTTATCTGCGCAGGAGTATTAACTGCATCGTTTGTCAGAGGAGCAGATTGGACTGGTGTGTCAGAAATCAAAGCCGGCTGCAATGCATTGGTCACGAACTGAATATCCATCCCCAGCTCTGCAACCTAAATAAAACAAAAAAAAAAAATTCGCTATGTAGCTAATAGTTTTTTTTATTATAAAAAAATGTTACGTGGTAAAATTTTGTTGAATGTAGGGTCGAAGCACCATTATTTGACCGCCCCCCAGTAAATGACCGTTGGTTAATAAAACAAAATATAATAAGAATTGCTCTATGTGTCTAATTGCTTGTAAGAAACTGTGACAAAATAGGTAGGCAGAGACAACTGTTGGTAAGAAACAAAACTATCAGTTTTGAACTGTGCCTTGTCAAACGGTAAAAGTGCGTCTTCCCGTTGTTGCTCTGCGATTGTTAGTAGTTTTTTTATAAGGAAAAGTGTGGTAAGTGTTTTTTAATGTTATTTCTTATGCAATTCTTTGAATATTTACATATTTTTATATTTTAGGGTGTTTCATAATGTGACAATGTAACAAAATCTGTGTATTGTATCAATATAACCTGAAGTGGTCATTCACTGGTGATTGTGCTATTTTTTTAGAGAAATATTAATTTTAATAGTAATACTCATATTTCAATAAAAAAAGTTAGAGAATTTAGAGAAGTCAATGTGTTTTTAATTGTTTTATTTTATTTTGTACACTGAAATAATGAAATTAATGCCTTCAATGTGGATTTCAGTACAAGTTGAACCTTAAACGGTCATTCATTGGTGCTTTGACCCTATTATAATAAATCATTGTCTTCTTTGTTCCTATTACGAGAAAAAAATATATTTTTAAATCAATAAAATTGCCATCCTTTTTTTTTTTACAAAAATAAAGCAAATTGTTTCATTGAAGTGTAAGAGTAAATTTGTATGACTTGTTATACGAGTACTCGTATATAGGCGCAAAATTCTGGGACCTGTGAATGACGGTGAAGGCGGAGTATGCGGCATAATGACGAGCTGTACAATATTTACAAAGTTTCTCTCCACACAGGTCAGACCGAATAGACTGAGATGGACCGGTCACGTGCAGCGAACCCCAAAAAGATTGCTTGAGTAGCACCCAGGTGGTAGAAGACCAATTGGATGACCAAGGCTGCGATGGGAGGATGAAGTCGGGAGAGATGGGGCGAAATTGTTACGAGTGTCAGATTGGAGGGTCGAAGCGGAGGACAAGAGGAGTTGGAGGCGAAGAATACTGGAGGCTAAGGCTCGATATGGGCTGTAGGGCAATCGAAGAAGAAGTGGATGTTAAAGTAGACAAAAGCGTTTTTTTTCATACAAATTAGAGATAAAACTACGTAAAACACAATGCACTAAAAAAAAGACACATAACAGGAGGTAGGATACCAAAATAAATCGAGTAAAGACGTGCATACATTTACGTGTATACACGTATTGTTCCCTCTCCGCCTTCCCACTATGTACGAGTACAAAGCTGTTTTGTTCATCGGCTATTTCTATACCTGCGTGGAGTGCACTAAAGAAAAACTAACTAACTAACTAACCATCACGTCGTCTCCCCGTAAGGGTAGGCAAAAATAATGGACTGTCACAACTTTTACTGATACGGCACTCCATCCTTCTCTTTTCGCCCCGCGGGAGACGCGGTGTGATGGGTTGCGAACCTCATCGCCACCAATAGGCATCTCCCGCGCACACTTCGATCGTCCAACACCCACAAAATAAATCTAAAAAAAAAATATGAAATACAATATAAAATATATTCAATATAAAATAAAATAGCAAAATAAAAATAATTTAACACAAAATGTTATTTTTAGATGGTGCACATATTGTCAATTTAATTTATATTCCACGAATCCACCGTTTTTTTTAATTTAGCACATAATGTAATAACACATAATGTTTTTTTCGATGTTGCACATGTTGACATGGACGATCCGGACTTTTGTGTTTATCTAATTTATGTTACATGTATCCACCATTTTTTAAATTAGCTGTAATTAGGCACTTGCCAGCAAGAACTTTAAAATAATATTGAAAAAATTATTCAAATTGTCATTGGAACAAATGAAAAATTTATTTTTACCCCTGTCAAAATTCTTTATAAAAACGATAAAACTAATATAATTTATCTAATATAACACATATGCCATAAAATCTGCTGCAGAATTCTGGACATCATCGAAGATGGGGAAGGCTCTTTGGAATAGAGAATCAATAGCTAAAAAATGATAAGCAGTAATTGGGTTCAAATAACCTGTTGTTTACAAAAAAATGGTAAGTAACGGGAAACTACCACATTAAAAAGACCCAAGCGGCATCCCAAAAACCAGCAAAAATGTTACATTTTACTGCAAATCAAACCTTACAATTGAAATTTAAAAAATAATCAACAATAACTAACAAACGATTGCGTCTTTTTCCCGGAGGGATAGGCAGAAAGGATGGACCGCCATATCGTTCTGTCCTGATATACTTTTAGAGCTTTATCTACATTCATACATCGTAACATGTACGCACGTCGATTTTTCCGATTTCGAATGTGGCCGCCTTTTAGTATTTAATTTATGTAAGTATTTGAAGAAAATGTGCAATATTGCAAATCAAATTTCAATTAATTATAATAGCCTACGTGACCGAGTGGCAAGTGCTATGACTATTATACCGAAAATCCCTCGATAGATTCCAGACGATGGCAGTGTGATTGTCACGCTGTCTTTGTTCTCGTGTAGAATTTACGTGACAATAAAATGGCGATAGGTTAGCTACCCATTATTTGTCGTGAGAATCAATATGATGGCCATACTCCTTACATCGATGGTTCGCGCTGTAATAATTTAAAGATTGATATATTAAGTAATAATAAAAATAACTAAATAACATTGCACTGTTCATCTGTAGGGGTAGGTAAAATATCAATCGCCACATTATTCTATCCTTTTTCACCTTAACATTTACAATTTGATTTCTCCGATTTCTCACGAGACCGACATTTACAGCGACGAACGTGCATGTTACAATGTATGAATGTAGAGGAATCTAGAGAGGAATGTCAGGAGAGAGGAATATGACGGTCCATCCTCTCTCCATACCCATCCGGATATACGGCGTAATGTTAGTTCCGACATTTACAATTTTGTAATACCACGTTTCATATTAAATTTTTCCAAAAAAATGCATTGAAAAATTACCATTTCGGGGAGGTAGAACTCAAAAAGAGTCGCAAATCCTTCATTCAGCCACGTGTCGCTCCACCAGTGGCAGGTAACCAAGTCTCCGAACCACATGTGCGCGATCTCGTGGGCCATGATGGAGCTGACCTGCTGCCGATATCTCGCTGAAGATTCCTCGGGATGGTACATAAGGAGAGGCTCCCTAAAATTTCAATATGAAAAATTCAGAATATTGAGGGTAGGCGCGGTGCGGGAAGACCCCAGATGCCATGGTTCGAGAATATCAAAGAGTGGACCAGAATTCGGAGGGTGGAGGAGTTGTTCTGTCTGGAACAGGGCAGAGATAGCCAAAGTGATCTTAGAAAGTCCCCCCAATTTCGAGGGGACCTGACATGACACTCCAAGAAGAAGAAAACAAACAAACAAACCATCACGCCGTTTCCCTGCAGGGATAGGCAGAGAGAATAGACCACCACACTACTCTATCCTGGAAAACCTCTATAGATTCCTCCACATTCATACAACGAGTCATACACGCACGTCGATTCCTACGACTTCTAACATGAGCAACCTTTAAAATTGGATTAATTTGGTCATGCCATGTTTTCCTCGGTCTGCCTCGACTCCGTACCCCATTTACATCATTAATGAATACTTTCTTAACCATTCTTTCTCCATCCATGCGTTACATATGTCCGAACCAACGCAGCGATCCTTTCATAATTTTCTTCATAATGCCTTCTTCCGCTCTACATTGCTTTTTTATATCAGCATTTGAGATTCCGTCGTATATCGTTCTACCACATATACATCTTAGGGACCTCATCTCTACCGCATTTATTCTGCTTTCATCCTTCTTCTGCCAGTTCCATGCTTCGCTTCCATACATTAGTGATGGGACCAGAACTCCATTATGAACGGCCGTTTTCGCTTTCATTGATAAATTCTTGTTTCCAATAACTATTCTTAAAGCTCCATTCACTTTGTTACCCGCACCAACCCTTCTTTCGACGTCACTATCCGTTCAGCCATCTGCTGTGAACATACTACCCAAATACATTAATTCCCTCACCTGTTCCAAGTTCTCTTCATTCACACTTACGAGTATATGACAAACTGTCGTTTGCTCTTCCCTTTCAAAAACCATCACCTTTGACTTTCCGACATTCATAATTTAATGAAATAAGAAGAATATAAGCTTAAATCCGTTGTTTGATCATAGATGGCACATTAGTTAGTGACGTATTAAGCTACCATACCGGCACGTTAAACATTTTTTTTCATCTATAAACATTAATCAATGCATATCATCAGCAATTTCATAGAACAACATTCATTTCTCCTTTGGTAATCATGTCATGTATTTATATTTCAACAACAATGCACAATGGTGTTCTTGTGCGAACCCTTATCTATGGAAGTGAAACATGGTACTCTTTGCCAATAATCATAATCATAAATAAATCATGAATCAGTTTTTTTTTAAAGATATTACAAACAACAATTATATTATAGTTTAAGGCATCTATTAAGAAGAGGTAAACTATATTATACGAGTACAATATCAGGAACACATGAGAGATGATTCGACTTTAGGAATACAAGATAACTCTTTAATGTCCAATGTCAAAGGTAATGATTTTTGAAAAAGAAGAAATCATGACAGTCTGCAACATTAGCGTGAAAATTTTAAGCAAGTACTTGAGTTCGTGTATTAAGGTAGTATGTTGACAAGAGATGGGCGAGTGTAGAGGGATATTGAAAGAAGGGTTGGGGCAGGCAACAAAGTGAATGGTGCACTTAAAGTTGTCATCGCAAACAAAAACCTATCCAAAAAAGCTAGAATGGCAGTGCACAATGGTGTTCTTCTACCGACCCTTATGTATGGAAGCGAATCATGAAACTGGCAAAAGAAGGATGAAAGTAGAATAAATGCACTAGAAATGAGATCTCTTAGACGAATGTGTGAATAC
Source organism: Lepidostoma basale (assembly GCA_022606425.2). Taxonomy (NCBI): domain Eukaryota; kingdom Metazoa; phylum Arthropoda; class Insecta; order Trichoptera; family Lepidostomatidae; genus Lepidostoma; species Lepidostoma basale. The sequence goes on from JAHDVF020001536.1 coordinate 11,062, forward strand.
TCTATGTATGATAGAGTGTCGAATGAAAATATAATAAGTGAATGCGGTGCGAATGATGGTGTTATGAACAAAATAATGAAAGGATCATTAAGATGGTTTGGACATTTGGAACGAATAAATAAAGAAAGAATGGTAAAAAAAAATATATGTTAACGATGTAAATGGAACAAAAAATAGAGAAAGACCGAGGAAAACGTGGCACGATCAAATAAATCAAATATTGAATGTCGGCCAAGTGAGGAGTCAGAGAAATCGACGCGCGTGCATGACACGATGTATGAATGTTGAGGAAGCGAGAGAAATATGTCAGGAAAGAAAAATGTGGCAGTCCATTCATTCTGCCTACCCTTTTTGGGAGACGGCGTGATGGTTAGTTAGTTAGTTAGTTAGATACTCTCCAAAGTCAAGAGTATTTGTCTTTGAACGTACTTTAACTTATACATGTATGAAAGACGTCGATCTCGTTCAGTAATTTGATTGCTCTTCCTACCGACATCACCAGATGCAGGTTGGTTTTGCATGCTGTGAGATAAAACAGTCAGTGCTAACGCTGTCGAAGATAATCATCGGGAAAATAAAGACCTTTCAAGATGACGGAATTTTCAAAGAATCCCCTGATAAGTCAGAAGAAATGGGTAAGTGTGAACCCATCCCTCCTTATCTGTAAATATTTTAGTTTTTTATTTCAATATTGGTCCCCAGTACGTCCAAGAGGAATGCGGTGAATTTGAGTGGGAATGATATATGTTTGAGACTAGCGGGCCATTGAAACGGGAAACAAAGAAGTTTAAAATTTAGAACACTTTGAAGGCTTACTCTATATGGTAAATATTAACATTATTTTGATTTGGATATTGTATTTTCGGGAGTACCAGCCCGAAGGCTATTGCTCCCCTACATGTTGGAATATTTTTCTTGGATCTTGAAGTTGGATATCGTTGGATGCTGAGGGGAGGGTTACTTGGAGGATGTATAAGGTTGTTTCCCACATTTGGAGGTCCAAGGCAGGTGCCTACCCGGGTAGGGAGGAAGTGTGAAGGGGTCGGGGGTGGCCTTGGACAGGGGCCGAAGTCTTGGGAGGAGACCGAGGGATGGTGACAGGGAATAGCCTTGGGTGGGGGCGATCGGTCCTGGACATATAACCGAGTGGGACAAGAGTGGCCTTGGGTGTGGGTCGGTGGCCATGGGTGGGGCCGATATGGCTATGGGGTTGAGATACAGGATGGGATAAAAAAGGTGGAAAGGAAGGAGTTGGGGCCTGGGTCGTTGGAGTAAAAAGCGGGTCGGGATGACGGTAACGGAAAGATAGAGTAGTGAGAAGGAACTATGGCAACTGCACCGGAGGCAAAAGCCTATTCAGGTAGAAGTTTTCAATTTAGCTGGCTGGCTGAAAGGAATTTACAGAAGTAGTACAATTTGGATATGAGAGTGTGGACTGTTTGAACTGTGATGATGCATATACATATATATGGAGCTGTTTTTAATCTTAAAGGATTGCCAAAATACAGAAAAATGTATTTTGTTGTGAGAAGTTTTAAATGACATCCACCTCTGGCCGCCATTTTTAAAAAACGCATTAACATTGGCATGCATTCGCCCCATCATGTAATAGAGGTCAGAGCCGATATCAATAGAACTTAGAACCTTCTTAGGGTAGCGGAAATGCAAACCCAACGCTCAATCGCAGGCAGAACCCTCAGTGATCGGATCGGACATGAAACGATAAGGCCTGTCTGTGCGGTTGAGGACATAGTAAGATGGGGAAGAAGCAGAAGGCACTTTTAGAAAGACCAGGTGGACCGCATGGAGAATACTAGAATTGCAAAAATTGTTAAAGATGAAGGCCGCCAAAGAGATGGAGATGGCTGAACATCATCATCCCAGGACAGTCCTCCGTCACAAACAAGTTATACGACCTAAACTAAGAGGAAGAAGAAGAATAAACATTAACATTATAATAACAGGCGAATCATAAGTAAAAAATTAAGACGTACCTGTATGTCAAGAGACCCCAGTTTTCCATAGCACCGGCTGAGAAGTCCGGGATAGCCGCCTGGTCCATCTTCATGTTAGTATCCATGTCGTAATACCCTACTCCAGTGTAGATGTCCATGGCCTCCACTAGCTCCTGTCCGTTCTCAAGGGCATAGGCCCCCATCTCGCTGGCGTCTGGGCGAGCCCAGATCCCTGCCTGTTTTTCATCAGTCAGAGGGGTCTTGGCCGCGGCGGTGAACTCCGAAACGATAAATGCCAGAAGGTAAGTGGACATTACAGGTGTCCTATAGAACGTCTCTTTTACCAAACCTGCCGATCTACAATATAAATACAATAATATTTTACCTTATAAGTCCCGAAGGAAATCGAAAGAAGAATCACAATTGGCAACATAACATTCTTCTCTCTACTACCAGCGCGCAAATCAAGAAACGTACACTGGAAAACCAAAATATTCTATAAAACTAAACTCTATTTAAAATGAAATAAATAAATAATAAATAAATAAATAAATAAATAAATAAGTAAATATATAAATAAATAATAAATAATAAATAATAAATAATAAGTAATAAATAATAAATAATAAATAATAAATAATAAATAATAAATAATAAATAATAAATAATAAATAATAAATAATAAATAATAAATAATGAATAATAATAATATAATAAATAATAAATAATAAATAATAAATAATAAATAATAAATAATAAATAATAAATAATAAATAATAAATAATAAATAATAAATAATAAATAATAAATAATAAATAATAAATAATAAATAATAATAATAATAAAATAATAAATAATAAATAATAAATAATAAATAATAAATAATAAATAATAAATAATAAATAATAAATAATAAATAATAAGTAATAAATAATAAATAATAAATAATAAATAATAAATAATAAATAATAAATAATAAATAATAAATAATAAATAATAAATAATAAATAATAAATAATAAATAATAAATAATAAATAATAAATAATAAATAATAAATAATAAATAATAAATAATAAATAATAAGTAATAAATAATAAATAATAAATAATAAATAATAAATAATAAATAATAAATAATAAATAATAAATAATAAATAATAAATAATAAATAATGAATAATGAATAATGAATAATAAATAATAAATAATAAATAATAAATAATAAATAATAAATAATAAATAATAAATAATAAATAATAAATAATAAATAAATAGGTAAACTCTCTTTTAAATAATGGATAAGAATGACAAGGTCTGTTTTCTAGAAGTTTTATTATATTATATGTAAATGACATGTTTCGCCTAGCATATCAATATGTTATACATTTTGATAATGCCTTAGACAGGCGAAACACATCTTTCACATAAAATATAATAATGTTTCTAAAATACAGACGATTTAAAGGTTATTAATTAATTAAATATACCAGCCTTAAAATAAGATATTTATATATCGGAAAGAATAAAAATTCTATAAAATACGTACACTGGTTCAGTAACATTAATGGGCATATTAGATAAAGATTCCACGTAGGTACTAGGACGAATAATCGATAGGACAAAGGTTGCCTTAAACTGAGGTTCATCTAAACAGGGAAAAACGCTTCTGGCGCTAGTTGCTTGGAATTGCGTGGTACCCAACCATCTGAAAAATATTTTTATAGAGGTTTAATATTATGATTGCTTTTTTTTGTTTGTTTAATTATTACATAAATGTTTTTTATAAGGTTCGAAATACTTACTTGGTTTCATCACCTTGCTTGTATGAACTTCTGTAGAAACCACTCATATCTTCACGTATTTTTCCCGTGTACACAAATGTTAAATCATAGCTTTTACCAATTTCGAATGCAGTTGGAAAACGCATCGTATAAAAATTATATGCAGTTGTTTCGACAGTATCTATAATCTCTATTTTATTCTCAGGAGTTTCAACGTCAACAACTGTAACTGTCTCGATTTCTAAATCATTCACGTGCAATGTAATCGACGTTAAGTCGGCCTTTTCTGCCTTCAGTCGGACGATCGCAGTTCCATCGAAAGTGAAATTTTTTTCACCGTTTTCAAAATAGGGCTGAATGGTAAGGTGGTACTCTTCGGCGCTGAAATCGTCCGGCAATCGGTAATCATCATTAAAAGGGACTATCCGTGGTAGAATCTCATCCTGAAGGTCTAGCAAGTCTATGACCGGTAGGGCAGTGCAGGCTTGAACAGCCAGTATTGCTAAAAACGCCTTTCCTAAGTGTGCCATATCTGGAAACATGTTAAAAATTTCAAATAATGCAATGTCTTTAAGGAGAGCAAACCCCTGAGGTGTAATTTGAATTGTTTTTTAAGTTAGTGTTGTATATGCAAGGTTTTTTTTTTGTATTCAACAGGTCGTTTGAACCCAATTACTGCATTCAATTTATTTTAGCTATCATATTGAATCTCATGACATGTGATTGGCAGCCAATCTATCGCCATTTTATTGTCACGTGAATTCTACACCAGACCAAAGACAGTGTGACAATCACACTGCCATCGCCGAGAATCGAACCCGGGACCTTTGGTATGGATGTCAGAGCTCTTACCACTCTGCCACGAAGGTCGACAGTTGTATATATAAGTGAGAAAAATACAAATAAAACATCTACAACACAAAGTATGGCGAACATGGAAGAAATATAATTCAATATGTATTCAATGCGGCATATTTCACAACATCTAAAAGGTATTCACTGGCTCAAGTGTCCTGAAAGAATCCAGTATAAACTATGCTGGAAGGTCTTTAAAGAGCTTCACGGAATGACACTAGCCTACATGTCTGAACTTTGTGTTTCTAATAGCCCTAACTTGCGGCAATCTACGCTCCGATTGGCAAACTCCTCGGCAATAGGCAGATTAGTTGAGCCAAAGCGCAACCCCCGGACAAATTTCGGAGATCGAGCTTTCGCAGTGGCATGTCCGTCCGCCTGAAATATGCTTCCTGCACACCTCAGCTGCATTAAAAATCCGACAGATTTTAAATCTCACCTGAAAACCCACCTTTTCAAAATATCGCATAAAATGCAAACAACGGTTATTTTGTTTAGAAGCCTGTTAGAAGCCTTAGTGAATACGTCAAAATTAATCTCCATAGATGGCGTTAGTGTGTGGATTATATAGATTAATCTTAAAAAGATTAACATACGTAATCAAATTATAGATGGTGTATTGAAACTGACATGTGAAGATAAGCATAGATTTGCAACATATATACAACCTTCAAAAATTTGTCTTACATGGTCATAAAGAAATAGGTGGAAATGGGAATGTTGTAATTACATAAAGCGTGCGCTTAACCCAACCAATGACAGGTCATAAGTCCTGTAAACACCTTGATCAACCATATTCAGTTTCCAGTTTGCATCTTCGTTTCTATTGGATACAATTAAATTTAACGGTTATTTTATTAAAACATTGTCAAAGCGCTCTTGAGGTGAGCTATTCAAGAAAACGGCGCTATACAAATTAGCCTAATTATTAATATTATTCATAATTATTTAAAAATCGTTATTTTTACTCATATTTCGAAAGCATAATATATTTCTAGAATATCGTAAATAAGGAATATTGAAATAATAAATATTTACAATATTATTTCAAAGTTCTTGCTGGTTAAGTGCCTAATTACAGCTAATTTAAAAAACGGTGGATACGTATAACATAAATTAAATAAACACAAAAGTCCGGATCGTCCATGTCAACATGTGCAACATCGAAAAAAACATTATGTGTTATTACATTATGTGCTAAATTAAAAAAACGGTGGATTCGTGGAACATAAATTAAATAGACAATATGTGCACCATCTAAAAAGAACATTTTGTGTTAAATTATTTTTATTATGTTATTTTATTTTATATCATTGTATTTTATATTATTTTTTTAAATTTATTTTGTGGGTGTTGCACGATCGAAGTGTGCGCGGGAGATGCCTATTGGTGGTGATGAGGTTCGCAACCCATCACACCGCGTCTCCCGCGGAGCGAAAAGAGAAGGATTGGAGTGCCGCATCAGTAAAAGTGTGACAGTCCATTCTTTCTGCCTACCCTTTCAGGGAGATGGCGTGATGGTTAGTTAGTTAGTTAGTTATAAATATTTACGGAGTTATCGCAATTTGTCATCCCGTATATTAAAGGGTCAAGTTTCTGGTCGGAGGGCTTGGGGTGGAAAAAACCTTATTTCGCAATACCTTTATTTAATATTATTGCCCTATTCGCCTATCGTTTTGACAGATCATTGGCTATATTTCGAGCGGAAATACCGTTACATTGTATTGATAGAACATTGCATGTAACTGCATGTATATAAAATGAAAGTTGTCCAAGCATTAGAGTGAGTTTAGCTGGAAAGTTTGTCGTGTAAAGTTACATTTTTTTAAACTAAAATGTCAAACTATCTTCAAGGAACTCGAGGTTATATCACGCAAGAAATAATAATAATAAAAGAAAAACATTATCTATTTAAAATAAGTGCGTTTAAAATAAGTACAGAAAGCTATCGATGTAAACTTAAATAAAAATTAAATTAAAAATATCAAAACTTGAAGATTACTCAATTAGATTTCATTCACAAATTGAAGATCTCGTATCGATGTTTGAGTGCAGTAGTTTTTGCAATTTGATTGGTTGCCGAGTCAAATAAGCCGCGCGGCGTCAGTACGTTCCGAGACATGAAGGGAACCGCACGTATTTGTCATTCTTTGCCATCTCGTATACTCGGTGATTCGAAAAATACTCGTTTTGCAGGAGTATTTTTGAAATATTATTTTTATTATTGATTAATCCCATATTGACTGAGTCAGCTCTGTACAGTTTACATACATAATCCAGAAAGAAATTTTATAATATACTAGAGATAAACACTTGTAAGGATCAAATATTGTAATAATAAAAACCAATAAAGGAAAAAAAGTATCATTATTATTATTAGTCTCAACCTTAGTCGCTTTTCCAAGAAAAAAATAATCAGAAAATTATAATTTTAATGAACTTAATTTTGATGATTATTACAATTAAGCCGAAAGCATTTTTGATAATAAAAATAACAAGTTTATTTATTTCAATAATTGAATATACGATTGAAAATATTTTTTGGTGTTCCAATCATAAAAAAAATAAAATAAAAATAGCTTTTTTGTAAACGCACCGTCATTCATACTATTGCAAACGATCTCCCTGTCGTGAACGGACTCTACTTGGTGACGAGATTAAGCATCATGTCCAGCAAATTTATAAAGAGTTATCCAGGGATGATTAACTTGAAATATGCTTGGGTGGCCATACCCAAAATGCTATACATACTCGTAAAGATTTAACGCCACAGACGTCCAAAGCAAACTGCATTCTGGATTAAAAAATATTGAAATCTCAGCCTAAATTTCCACCGGGATATTTAATGAGAGCTGGACCTCTATTCTAAGAGTAATGAATACGTTAAATATTATATAGAGTTGTTTTTATAGGGTTTGTTGCAAAATTAAGCTTTAAATAAAATTTTCAGGAGTGTTGTAAGTTTTGATATATATTTTAATATCATTCATGAAATAATTTTTGCTGAATATTTTAATGAATTAAAACACTCTTTGTTTTTTTCATTATTGAGTTTATTTTTTCTCGACATGTTTCACAGGCTTTACACCTTCATCCAGAGTCGGGTGGAGAAGATTCCTTGAGGCCCTATGCACCACGGAGGTGTGACAGGACAAAAAGAAGAAGAAGAAGACACCTTCATCACCTGGAGAACAATATAAACTTCTTCCGATGATGAAGATGAGCCTTCGAAAAATAAACTTAAAAGCGGAAAATACAGTGTTTTCATTCATTCTAAATTCAACCGTTTTATAGCCTTAAGTTTATAAAAAATTATATTCTATTATCTTGATCGTTGCATGTTATCTTGGGTATTCTACGACTTCATACTTCATTCACATCGTTAACATTTTATTATTGTTTATCATTATTTTATTGAATAGCTCTGTACATCTTTATATCGCGTGCCAAATCGATGTAAACGGTATTAGCATTTTTATTGATTCTCATGACATGTGAAAGGTATTTAATCTATCACATATATATGTAAGGAAAGTATTCGTTAACGATATAAACAAAACAATAAATAGAAGAAGACCGAGGAAAACGGGGCACTATCAAATCAATGAAATTCGAAATGACGGCCAACATAGGAATCGGAGTAATTGACATGCGTATAAGACACTATGCATGAAACTTGAGAAAATGAGAGAAATATGTCAAGATATAACAGTGTGACGCTCCATTCTTTCGGCCTACACCTTTGGGAAGACGGCGTAATGGTTAGTTAGTTATATCCGGTATGTGTTTTTAAAGAAACCCAAAAATTCAAGAACACATAGAATTTAGGGTTGTTGATGGAAGCAGAATGAAGAATCGGAGTAATTGACATGCGTGTAAGATACCATGCATGAAACTTGAGAAAATAAGAGAAATATGTCAAGAAATAACAGTGTGACGCTCCATTCTTTCTGACTACACCTTTGGGAAGACGGCGTGATGGTTAGTTAGTTATATCTGGAATGTGTTTTTAAAGAAACGAAAACAATTAAAAGCACATAAAATTTAGGGTTGTTGATGGAAGCAGAATGTATTTGAAAGTCATTACTCACCAGAAAAAATATATATGAAGTGTAATAAATCTTGCAATATAGTTAGGGATGTGAAGCTTGGAACTGACGAGAGATGAATGTGAGTAGGCTAAATTTCTAAATGTACATTTTTTGCATGAGACTGATATGAATCAACGTTGAAAAAAATTAATTGCTAATCTCTCCATGATATTGAAAATCTATTTTTATCTTCAGGATGGAATTAACAGATTTTAGTTTGTAGATAATGACGCAGTTTAACGTAATCCACTTCGCCATTGAGACGTTCATAATCTTGCTACTAAATTCGATGATTTATGATCTTAATTTTGTGACAACCTTCCTTCATTATAAATATATTTTTCTATATCTATTCAAATTCATCACACGGATACGCATGAACAGATATGACTAACAGCGTAAACGGAACGATTTTTTTTTTCAAATATATTATGCTATTATGGCATAGAATATCTAATAGGTATAGAATTTCTAACTAAGTATAGAATATCTAATAGGTATGGAATATCTCATAAGTATATAAAATCTAACTAGGTATAGAATAGATAACTAGATATAGAATATCTAATAGGTATATAATATCTAACCAGGTGTAGAATATATAACGCACCGTGAGTGTAAAACCGACGTAAGTGCAAATATACATTTTGGAAATATAGGAATTTAAAGATTTCATATTGCTTAGAAAAACTGTTTTTTTTTTAAATTAAAGCCAATGATTTTTGGTTTATAGGTATATTACTATAAACCGAAAATCATTGGTTTATTAAAAAAAAAACAGTTTTTCCAAGCAATATGATATCTTTAAACTCCCATATCTCACAAATGTATATTTGCACTTACGTCGGTTTTACCCTCACGGTGCGATAATAGGTATAGAATATCTAATAGGTATAAAATATCTAATAGGTATAGAATATCTAATAGGTATAGAGTTTTTAATAAGTATAAAATATCTAACTAGGTATAGAATATCTAACTAGGTATAGAATATCTAATAGGTATAGAATATCTAACTAGGTATAGAATATCTAATTAGGAATAGAATATCTAACTAGTTATAGAATATTTAACTAGGTACTCAATTCTAAGAAAGTTTTCATTGCTAGGGTGATTGTCATTATGATGGATAGGACACATGGAAAAAATATAGGTAAATTATGTTTAAATTAAGGATGTATTGTACATGGAACAATAAATAGAGGAAGATCTAGGAAAACTTGGCAAGAGCAAATCAATCAAATATTGAATGACGACCACTTGAAGTGTCCGAGAAATAGCGTGAGTACGTGACATATGACCATATATAGGAAGTCAGGGTAGAACAATGTAGATTCTGCCTACCCCTTCGGAGAGACGGCGTGATGGTTAATTAATTAGTTGGTTTGTTTTTCATTAGGTTATGTTCATCGGTTCCAAATATTTAATTATGATACATTTTTTCTGTAATGTTAACTATTTATTTTAAAGTTTTATTTTATACATTTTACGAGTATAACTGCGAAAGTTAGGGAAATGAGGTATTCATATGATATTGCTTTAAGTCTTAACTCTTGATAGTTTAAATCTTATTAATTAAAAACTTTTTATAAAATCGGCCAACGCTTTTTCTTTCAAAAATCACCAGGTTTGACTAATTTATTTTCTTTCTCACGTGCGAATATAGATGCAACATGAGTGAGACGTAAACATTATATGTGAGAGGGTATTCTTTACTATACACATACATTTAATAAGCATTGATGTATTTCCGACACACTTGTATATTTTTTATCGTATAGGTAATATATCTTCGATTTTACATTAAATTCTTATTAAGTGCTAACTATTTTATACCGAACGTTAGTTCATAACAAAAAAATGTTTTGCATATTTATTTACATGTTTTTAACTAAAAATCAAATTGACCAAAATGTTTTTTTTTTTGTAACGACACAATATTTTTATATATAACACAAGTAAATTTAAAAATTCCACACTATCCCAAACATCAGTGTAGTTTAAAATATTATATTTACAAAATAAATAATTAAACAAATTTTATCATGAATTTGGCCATTTTTGATAGATGTTAAAATGTTTTCTTTTTCATGCAAAATATTTTGAAAACACCTAAAATATTCAGTCTGTTGATGCCAGCGATCCTGGCGAAACCGGTCGCTGTCTAAATAAAGACAAAAGTGAAAGTAGTTAAAAAACATCGTTTTATTTAATTATTATTTAAAATGAACTTCCATCAAGAGATTTCAGTAAAATCATTTGATTACCTCAAATATTTAAAAATTCTTATTGGGGTCCAGGTATTAATCTTGCGACAATGGACGAATGCGACAATTGTGGGACTTGAAGTTAAATTTATTTAATTATTAATAATATTTTCAATTGCTTTTTAAAATTCTTAAATTTCAAGATCTTCAAAGATATAACATTTACAAGGTTTTTTTCTATTACTTCTTTATTAAACGAATGATCTTTTTCAATTAGATGATTTGCGAATTCCGAACTCAGAAAAGCAGGCTATTTGAACCCAATTACTGTATAAAACTTATTCAATTTTCACATGAAGGACTCACTATGTCGTTAGATACTTTAAAAATTATAACTAACTAACTAACTAACCATCACGCCGTCTCCCCGAAAGGGTAGGCAGAAAGAATGGACTGTCACACTTTTACAGATGCGGCACTCCATCCTTCTCTTTTCGCTCCGCGGGAGACGCGGTGTGATGGGTTGCGAACCTCATCGCCACCAATAGGCATCTCCCGCGCACACTTCGATCGTCCAACACTCACAAAATAAATCTAAAACATATAATATAAAATACAATGATATAAAATAAAATAACAAAATAAAAATAATTTAACACAAAATGTTATTTTTAGATTGTGCACATATTGTCTATTTAATTTATATTCCACGTATCCACCGTTTTTTAATTTAGCACATAATGTAATATCCGGACTTTTGTGTTTATTTAATTTATGTTACACGTATCCACCGTTTTTTAAATTAGCTGTAATTAGGCACTATATTAAAAATTATAGATATAAAATGGTACCAAGCGTAACTAGTTTGCATAAATTATAATATCCATACCGTGATTAAATACAATGTGCTATTGATTATCATGACATGTGATAGGTACCTAATGTGAACACGTGAATTCTACACCAGACCAAAGACAGTGTAATAATCACACTGCCATCGCCGGGAATCACCCGGGACCTCCGGTATGGCACTCATAGCTCTTGCACTCTGCCACGAAGGTCGTCGAGGAAATTGTGTCACATTCAATTTCGCATGGATGAGAATCGGAAAAATGGACGTGGGTGCATGGCACAACGTATGAATGTTAAGAAGGAATTTGAAAAAGCGGTGTGAAGGTTAGATAGTTAATTAATCAAAAATAAATAGGGAGCTCTCACCTGTAGCACAACTGGAGGTGCAGTAAGTTAAAGCTTTACATTTTACTAGAAGTTATCACTTGTAATTATTGAGATTATCCAGTATCTTTATGCAGAGATTAAAGTATTAGATGAATATTTATTTACTAGTATCATAAGCACCAGCGTATTTTTGGTTCACAAAAGCGAATTATATTTTCATCACCTAAATGATGAGATAACAAAAAAATTTAAAAAAATACTTTTAAACAGTATAAAACCTGTGGAATTCATCAAAGAAGTAAGGTCTATGTCAGGGTTCGCCACAATAGTATAGATAGGGAACAGGACACCAATCATAACTCAAGAAAAGTAGTACAAAGTGTCCACGCTGAGTGAAAATGCTGTCAGTAGTAGTTGGTAGGTACCTACCTTATAAGAAAAATAGATATAATAATAATAATAATAAACTGGATGATTTATAGAGCGCCATTTTTATGAATTAATCATCTCAAGGGCGCTGTGGCTCCATTTTATGAAGTAGTTAAAGATAAATATTTTAGTTAAAATAAACTTTTTTTTTCAGAATAAACGGTTTGTTAAAAATAAACATTTAGTTAAAAATAAATTTTTTGTTAAAAATGAACATTTAGTTAAAAATAAACATTTTGTTAAAAATAAACTTTATGTTAAAATGAACGTTTTGTTAATAACAAACATTTTGTTAAAAATATTTTTTTTTGTTAAAAATAAAACATTTAAGTATGGGGGCTGCACCTGACGCAGTCGATTAACATTTGCATCAGGATAGGACAGTTTGAACAGGTGCGTTTTGAGCCTCGATCTAAACCCTGAGGGGTTTTCAATGCACTTTCAGTCTGCAGGGAGACCGTTCCAGCCCGAGGGGGCAGCTACATAATAATATGATGAACCAACATTTGTATTGCCTATGTTTATTCGAAAAAGTGTCACTTGCGGTTATGATATTTGCGGACAGAACAATTATCGTCTCACTTGCGATCAATGGAAATTATTCAATAAAATAATGTTATGAGTGACCCCACGGTAAAAACAAATTGATACGGTTACTACCCCTGGGTGTACCCAACTGATTTCTTGCTGGGTATGCTGGACTACCAATCATTGGAAATTAGACGAACTATCCACCTGGGTGTTCATTTTTTTCAACTGATTCGTGGTCGAATACATAACTCTGATATTTTGAATGACTTGACTTTGTTTGTCCCCGACAATTATCTGCGACAAAAGCAACACAGATTATTTCACCTGCCACTGTGTAGAACTAATCTGCCCGTAGGCAGAGCAATAATACTATTAAACCGCATCTCTTCGGATGTGGACATTTTTCACGATAGTGAGGCTACCCTCAGAAAGCATCTATCTCTTATGTATTAAATTGCTATATGCTTCTCTTCCTATTGTAGAACAATGTTTATTTTTACTAAATTTTTCTCGGAATTTTTTATTTAAATGTTTTTCTTTCTTACTTACTCAAATTTGTTATCTTATTATATTATTCGTATTTTTTTAAAATTGTTTATATTATTTGGTATATTGAGATTATAAACGATTTGGATTTGTTGTTGGATATTATTCTGTAATGTTTATAATTTTTTTGAATAAATTGAAATTGAAGTTATTAGGAAAATTTGATAACCAAAACTAACCGAACTTAACATTATATAATAACAAAACCTAACACAAGCTTACCTAACCCAAGCTTACCTAACCAAACCTAACCTAACCTAAACTGAAAAGAAAATAAACAAAAGTTGTTTAAAAATAGAAAAACTAAAAATTCTATAAGTGATATGAAATATTCACGACACGTGTTTCGTCTTATGAGGACATCTTCGAGTGTGCAGGCTTAAATATAATGTATTACTTATATAGACTTTGGGGTATGTACCCGCCACTTCTACACAGATTATTTGTGGAAGTGGTTAACAATTATAGGTGCATTGTTAGTTTAATTTCTGTGTATTTCTGTGGACAGTGATTGAACAGGATTATTGTTTCGTGGAAAAGAAAATTCGTCATAATATTTTCCAAATTCTTAGAATCCTGTTCAATCACTGTGGGGGGACATACCCCAAAGTCTATATAAGTAACACATTATATTTAAGCCTGCACACTCGAAGATGTCCACAAAAGACGAAACACGTGTCGTGAATATTTCATATCACTTATAGAATTTTTGGTTCTTCTATTTTTAAACAACTTTTGTTTATTTTCTTTTCATTATGGAATTCTATGCACTTGATCATACATCGATTAATACTAACCTAAACTATTCGGTGTATAGATTATTCAATACAAGCGATGAGAACTTAATGAACTAGTATTACCTAAAACTTTAATCTGGGCTGCTAATAATAAAATAAATTTTTTAATGACTTATTCTTTCTCCCAAAGGAAAAACCCACCTACCTACGCAATAAAGAAAACTAGCATGGAGGGCAATTTGATAATTATTTTTATCTACCTGATGATTTGATCCGCAATTTGGAATTTCCGATTTTTGATCTTTTATCTTCTATGTCCCACCGTACATATTAACTATAAAACTTATTATGAAAGTATGTTAGGGCATCGAGGATATGCCCTCTGTCTCTATAGTCCTGAGTAGACCTCGGCCTCCTCTGAACTTCCACTATTTTAGTCCTTCTCCCATCAATTGTAGGTCCTTCAGATCACCGTGCAACCAACGAAGCCGCGGTCTCCCGCGCTGCGTTTTCTCTCGGGTCTTGTATATACCTGAATATGATTGTTGATCAACTATACGAAGTCTTTTTTTTAATAACTAAATTGACTAACTAACCATGAGGCCATCTCGTAGGCAGAAAGAATGGACAATCACACTGTTCTTTCCTGACATACTTATCTCGAGCCCTCAACATTCATACGTCGAGTCATGCTCGCACGTCGATTTCCTCGACTTCTCACGTGGCCGACATTCAATATTTCATTTATCGTGCTACGTTTGGCTCAGTCTTCCTATATTTTACTATTTTATCTTCATTCATATTTTGAATTCAAACCATCTTAATGTTACTTTAATTATTTTGTTCATAACACTTTCATTCGCACTGAATTCACTTCATATAGTTTCATTCAATACTATATCATATAAAGATTTTCTACACATTCGTCTAGGACCCCATTCCCAAAGTGAGCCCCCTGGCCCCCCAGAGAGACCTGAATGAAGCTTAGGGAGTAATTCTAGCCCGGAGGGAGTAGGGGAGCCCTGAGAAGCAAAAAGGGGGTCATTAGGTGTTGTCAACCTTATAGAATTTTCAAAATCTGTTATTACACGATGTACATACTTATATAATTTGTTACATACTAAAAGTTTTTGATAAAATCGTGATTTTGTGAAGTTTCAAATAATCACATACGTACACATGTATTAGTTTTACATTTTCTCTGAATTTATTCTCTAATAATAATTACGTTTATAATGTACTTTTTCGGATTTTTGTATTTCCAAAATATCTTTCTGAAATCAAAAAATACTCTCGTAGTTGAATATATTTTTTGATAATTTCACACCAGGTTCATTATTGACAGAACATCAGGTTCGTCTTTCTCCTTAGGATTATTTAATAAATATTAATAATTCAACAATTTAGGTATCGGCGTATCTTATTTATTGAAAAATGTAGTGAACCTATTTATTATATACTTACTTATAACACTATAAGTAAGTATATAATAAATAGGTTCACTATATTTTTCTGATTTGTTAAATTTAAAAAAATGTGAATTTCCAGGGGGGCCTTGTGTCATTTTGTGTCTGGAAGGGGGGCCATTGGTCAAAAAAGTTTAGGATGTCGAGATTTCATTTCTTCTGCATTTATTCTACTCTCATCCATTTTATTCAGGAAAAATAATACAATTTCGAAAATATAAGAAAAATATTGTTTTATTGCATAGATATAACAATAAATAATTAATTTATTGCATTATGCATTCTTAAATTCACATTATCAATTGCTATCAATAATATCACAGCACGAATATACGTGATTTTCTATTTCATCATCTCTATTAAATAATAATTAAATATAAGCATTTTCATAACCAATTCCACGTATTTCTTTATTTCGACAGTGACCGGTTTCGCCAGGCTGGCTGCCATTTACAGACTGGTCAACCACCAACAAACAGGAAACGCGATACCGGTCGTCGCCGTAAAGACAAAACATTGAAGTAATAAAGTTATTAAAAATATCATTTAATTTAATTATAATTTAAAGTAGACTTCAATCAAAACATTTCAGTAAAATCACTATATAGTACGTGTATAATATATATTAAATATATATTTGCATATTTATAAAATAATATATTAAAGTCTTAAGAATACTTTAAATAAAATATAACGAATTTGATTATAAATACTGAATACTTTTTGAATAATTGTTTATTCCCATAAAATCTGATTACTGCCACGTTTCATAGAATTACATTTGTTATGGTAGTAGGGCTACTATGGGGTATGTTTTGCTGGAAAGCTAACCTCTACAAAATGTCGTAAGGCGCCATGTTGCATTTACAACAGCAACACTACTATCAAGTCCAACTCTCTAGCGTCCACGAGAGGTCTTTTTAAAGACCCCGCGAACCCCGGGCAATGTGGCACACATTACTTAGTGTCATAACAGATAGAGAGAGGACGAATGGCGAGCTTCCAGCGCCATAAAACTAGATACACCCAGCTAAGGAAAGGTAACCCCGACAGAAAATCCTCCAGAGAAGGCAAGGGGATTCCACCCTGGATATTTTTCCCCAGGTCATCACTAGGGTGATAGTCAACGTTGGAGAGACCTGACAGGACACAGAAAGAAGAAGAAGAAGTATCTCTTTTGTCCGAGGTTTCGGAGATCGTTGCTTATTTCATCATCACGATATCCTGACATGCCTTTATATCCCAGGAAAAATGTGGAATAATCTTCATAGTATGTATCATAGATTTGTGTAATAAATTATAGTTAATATAAAAATACTTTAAACGGCTGTACGAAACATGACATAATTAAAACAATTTATTTTGACCAAAATCTTTTCTAGAATTTTGTTATTTTTTAATGCAAACATAGGATTGAAACGTAATATGTTTTTAGATAATCCATTGTTTTGGCAGGAACACTTTGATATTTTAACATTAAAAACTGTTTAATTGAAGCACTGTTATAGAGTATCACAATTGATTTTATTTTTCAACATTTTGAATGTATACAAATACTTGTAGACAAATACTGGATTATACCCATTGCGGATAAAATATTTTTTTAAGGATTAATTGTATCTCAATAGAGACTAAAATGTAAATTGTTTTCTGGGAACAGAATATGGTGGTCGAGGCGCTTACAGGACTTATGACCTATTGGTTGGGTTAAGCGATCGCTTTATGTTTAACCATTCCGCATTCCGCCCTTCTCATGACAGGTCATAAGTCCTGTAAGCGGCTCGACCACCATATTCTGTTCCCAGAAAACAATTTTTGTCTTCGTCTCAATTGATTTTATTTCTTTTGAAATTGTCGCCACCGCTGTTTGGCTAACCAATGTTAACATCACCAGGTGTTACAACAACAAAACAGCTGTCGCGATAATTAAAAAAAAAACAAATGTTATATTCTACAACAGACTTTAATTTAACAGTTAATAATATGTTTTTAATTGATTATGTAATGTCTTCAGTAGTTGCTTTTCAATAAGAACCAGAACATAAAAGATATCAAAGCAAAAGACGATGTAATCGCAGAGACTCCATTTTTATACTTTTCGTCCAACCAGGAGTCAATGGTGGGCTTGTGGAAGAGGGTCCACTCCTTGTTGAGACCGGCAGTGGCAATGGCGGAGACACCGGCACTCTGTATGTCAGCCGAGAGTTCAGAATTTAATAAGAATCCGTGAACCTGCAAAAATAAAGACAGACTCAAGATATTGGATAGACGATAGCTATGATTTTTCTTTATTCTAATGTAGAATTCACGTTACAATAAAATGGCGATAAATTGGATACATATCACATGTCATGATAATTTATACTGTTTTTTATATTCATTTCTGCAATTTCTGAAGCCTGTCCTCCATCCATCCCATCCCAATTTATTCATTCTTACTTTACATTTTCCCGCCTCCCTCATACACTATCTTCTTCCTGTTTTAAAATTTGATTTATTATATATTTGTTCTATTGTGTATTGATGTGTGTTTTATATTATTTTAATGTGTTTTTACTAATTTAAGGTGTGTTTTATATAATATTTACTTCTGATTTTATTTAATAATAAAGATATGTGAGGCCGCGCGGGAGATATAAAAGGTTAAAAGAATAGATTAAATGTGGTCTGTCATACTTTTGATTGATGACAAAAAAGGCTAAATTAAATTAACGTAAGTTCCGGATGGACAAGGAACAGGCCTAGATAGTGCAGCGAGACTGACGAAAGGGCGTCGCTGCGTCCTATAACAGTCTCGGGTGGTGGTGGGAACCTTATATATTTCTGCTTATAGCTTCACTGTGTTCGTGGTCTAAGAGTCGTCCATAGCTAATGTAAGAAAGCGCAATAGTCGGCCGATTTCTATAAAAAGCTTTTAAACTTTTCAATGTTGCTTATATATTAGAAATTTCGCCATTAGTTTCAATAGCTATGTGACTGAGCAGATAGCTTGTCTTCTCAATTTTGTTGGTCGGTTGGTCTCCGGTTCAAATCCCGCGTCGTGTATTTTTTTAAATATTTTTTTAATGCAACGCTGTTTTTTTTTTATTCTTCTATAAATTGGCTGTGTATTGCTCTTTCTTACTTTGACTATGGGGGTACTACAATCCTGCTAAATCCTATCCCGAAGTCAATTTCCTATGTCGTGCCATTCCCTTGTAACTATAAACCACTTTATTTAGTTAGTAGCACCAACCGGTGTCTCTCTGTAAGCGAGCTTCCTCAGGGCTATACATAAAAAAACATCTCTCACTTATTAAATGAAGACTACAGGGGAAAAACAAGAAATGTTAGTAGAAGGTTAATTTGAATAAATCGAGAACAAAGCTAATCAAAGTCTATATATTTTTTAACAATTAGCAATCGATTATCTGGCCATAGTCGATAACACACGATTTTTTAATTTGAAAATTTTACTGTGCATAGATACGTACAAATGCCGCTAGATGGCATTATTACATTTATTTTGAATTTTAACTTATATTCCTTGTTTTTCCCCTGTAGTATTCAAATATAAACCACGTTGGTTTATTTATTTATTAGCTTTATATTATAGTGAGAAATGTGCTATTTCTATTTTTCACTTTTATACACTTTGTATACACAACACTTTATTAAAAAAATAAAATTATATTGACATGTTTCGGACAAGCAGTAAAATATTTAAAAAAATATTATAAATTTGTTGTTGTTTACATGATCAAACAGATGTTATAATTATATAATTTTTTTTTTTATTAAAGTGTTGTATATACAAAGTGAATAAAAAAGAAAAATTTAAATGAACCATCATAACAGCACAAAGTATGGCGTATATAGAAGAAAGAAATGTATAATTTTTTTCTTAAATTTGTCAAACCACCAAGTACGGGCTTCTTCGAAAGGGGTTTTCGAAAAACGCAGTAATAAACTTGAAAAAAAAACTTAAAACTCACCATCAGTAGCTGTGTCCCCTTCATACGATCGATCATATTCGTAAGAATTTGTTTGAAGTAAGTTCCATAACTGCAAGCATATAAGTTTTTTGTGTTTGAAAAAACATTGTGTGTAAATTGATACATTAATACTATAGATTTATCATAATATAAATGGACAAAAATCGGATGTCATCAAAAAAGAGTACGTGAATATTTTGAATATAATAGAGCGAGAGGAATACCTCGATTTTTTCTGAAATTGATTCGAAATGCACACGATGCGCATGTTCGAGAAAGATTCTAGATTATTTTGAAGGATTAATTGTATCTCAGTAGAGACGAAGATACAAATTGTTTTTTTGGAAACAGAATATGGTAGTCGAGGCGTTTACAGGACTTATGACCTGTCATTGGTTGGGTTAAGCGATCACTTTATGTAAACAACATTCCCCATTCCGCCCTTCTTACGACCACCACGCCTGACAAATTTTTGGAAGATGTATATATGCTACTATGTTAAAAACACTTCACATTTTTAGGTCTACCTACACTAGCGCCATCTATTAAGATTAAATGTAAAAATTATGCAGAAAATCTTTATTAATACAATGTGAAAGGCTTACTCAATTATCATACTGCTAGACAACGCCTGGAGATCCAATCTCCAATTTTTATGCTTTTAACTTTGGCCAGTTTTTTATACAAATAAAAATTGTATAAGGTTTCCAAAAAAAACAATTGGCATCTTCGTCTCTATTGAGATACAATTAATCCTTAAAAATGGATTAATCCGCAATGGGTAAAATACAGTATTTGTCTACAAGTATTTGAATACATTCAAAAAAACATATTAGATTATTTTGATTATGTTCTGATTATTGTTTATATGACAGTAGTATAGAAAACAAAATGAAAACGATTTGATGTTGTAAATGTTAAAACTTATAAATGATTACGATTGTAAATTGAACTAAGTTATTAGGGTAGAAAATCTTTACTTCCGTGAATTTTTCACAAGTTGTAAATAGTCGATATATTAATATTAGATTTATTCAAGGATTACTTTTATCTCAATAGAGACGAAGATGCAAACTGGAAACTGAATATGGTGATCGAGGTGTTTACAGGACTTATGACCTGTCATTGGTTGGGTTAAGCGCACGCTTTATGTAATTACAACATTCCCCATTCCAACTTTCTTATGACCACCATGTCAGACAAATTTTGGAAGTTGTATATATGTTAATATCCAACACCACAATTCACATGTCAGTTTCAATTTACAGACCAGCGCCATCTATGAAGATTAGATTTAAGCATAAAGCAGAAGATCTTTATAACGCAATGTGAAAGGCTACCGCCATTAACGCACTGCTAGATAACGCCTAGATTTATTCATATTATTAACTCAATTTGTAGACTTACGCTAACTCTACAGCCGTTGTGTTCCTTTTAATGAAATTAAAAACGATTTCAACATTTTCTTCGTTTCCATTCAGGATAGAGTTCATACATGTCATCAAATCTTGAGCGCGAATCGATCGCGACTCAACTAATATTGTCTGCTCCAATAACCTAAAACAAGAAACATTATTATGTATCAATTACCTAATTACAGTTAATTTAAAAAACGGTGGATACGTGTAACATAAATTAAATAAACACAAAAGTCTGGATCGTCCATGTCAACATGTGCAACAATGAAAAAAACATTGTGTTATTGCATTATGTGCTAAATTAAAAAAAAAGGTGGATTCGTGGTACATAAATTAAATGGTCAATATGTGCACCATCTAAAATGAACATTTTGTGTTAAATTATTTTTATTTTGTTATTTTATTTTATATCATTGTATTTTATATTATTTGTTTGTATATTATATCATTGTATTTTATATTGTGGTGTTGAACGATCGAAGTGTTCGCGGGAGATGCCTAATGGTGGCGATGAGGTTCGCAACCCATCACACCGCGTCTCCCGCGGGACGAAAAGAGAAGGATGGAGCGCCGCATCAGTAAAAGTGTGACAATCCATTCTTTCTGCCTACCCTTTCGGGGAGACGGCGTGATGGTTAGTTAGTTTTTTTTTTATATTATGTATCGAAGTACCTTGCATCTGGCACAAAAAGGATTAAAGTAGGATAAAAGTCGTAGAAATGAAATCACCAAGAAGAATGTGCAGATAATGAAAACGATATATGATAGAATACCGAACGACGAAAAAAGGAAAAAAATATAAGTCAGATGATTAGATCATAAGTAAAATTAACAAAAGGATCCCTGCGATGGTTTCTATAAACCATTTTATTTAGTGATGGTGATGCTGGTGGGGAGAGCAATCAAACTGCTGAACATGATCGCTTCGGAGATAGATGTCTTTCATATTCGTGAAAGTACGTTCAGAAGACATATACTCTTGACTTTGAAGAATATCTTGTATTCCTAATGTCGAACCATATCTCATGCGTTCCTGGTATTATATATTTATTATATTTTACCTGTTCTCAATAGATGTCTTAAACTATAAAAATTGTTTCTAATATCTTTTGAGAAAATAAACAGATTTGATTTGATTTGATTTGATCTATGTATGGAATTAATGGACGAGAGAAGAATGTGTAAAATGTTGTTTACAAGCAGTGTGAGTAGAAAGAGAAGCCGTGTAAGACCAATGAAAGCATGGCATGACCAAATTAATCAAATATTAAAAGGAGACCACATTCGAAGTCGGAAAAATCGACGAGCGTATGTCAGGACAGAGCAATATGGCGACCCATCTTCTCTTCCTACTCCTCCGGGGAAATGGCGTGATGGTTAATTAGATAGTTAGTTAAGAAGTTAAAATATTTTCCCTCGCAATTTACATGCTAGAGTTTTATACATTGACCCAAACGATTAGATTTTTCAACTTACTAACCATCTCGCTTCCTCGACATTTATACGTCTTGTCATACACGCTCGTCGATTTCTCAAACTCCTCACGTGGCCGACATTTAATATTTGATTGATTTTATCGCGCCACGTTTTCCTCGGTATTACATTATTTCTAGTTCCATTTACGTCGTTTACATATACTATCATTACCTAACCTTGCTGAACCCCTCTACTTTGCTCCACCCCAGATTCCCACATCCCTCCTCCTCCCTCATACTGTGTCCCGCCTTCCCCCATGTGAATAGTTCTAAGTGTGTATTATGTTTAAAACTAGGTGGTAAGACTCTACTTTGTAAGATTGTTATTATTTCTATATTTTTAAATAAATAGGGGACACAGAAGGAAATACAAAGTAGAGTAAATGTGGCCTGGCATCCCATTGTGTTTGCGTAAATTAAATGTATGTCCCGGATGGACGGGGCCAGGCCTAGAAAGTGTACGAGCGAGGCTGACAAAAGGGTGCCGCTGCGCCCTATAACAGCCTCGGGTGGGAACCCTTCTGTGTTCTTCTCTTTTATAATACTATCATTACCATTCATTCTTCATGCATTCTTTCCATGTGTCCAAACTTTCTTAATGATCCTTTTATTACTTTGTTCACAACATTTTTATTAGAACTGCATTCACCTTTTATAATTCTACTGATACGGATACATATTTATCACACATTCGTCTAAAGAATCTCATTTCTTTTGCATTCATTCTACATTCATCATTTTTTCCCAGTTCCATGCTTGGGGTTGGGCGTTAGGCCAACATCCTAACCTCGTCAAATAACCAATGTTACGAACAATTCATGAATTTCATTTTTTAGAGGAGGTTGAGACCCACCAAAGGTTGTAGCGCCGGAGAAAAAAAATGCGTTCTACCGGTGTTATCCTATAGGTTTGAAACGATAACATCGTCTCAGAAAAGCACAGAATTGTCCAAAGAGCTATGGAAATGTTTGGAATCAGTAAAGCGGACAGGGTGAGAAACACATCTATTAGAACCAGAACAGGATTGTCGGACATCATTGGTATAGTGGCTGCAATAAACTGGCGCTGAGCAGGCCATGCCGTTCGCAGCTCTGACGATAGATGGACAAAAGGCCTCCTAGCTAGTGTCCTAGAACTGCGACCCAAAACCCAAGACATCCCCAACATCGTTGGAGGGACGACATTAAAGACACGTACGACATGGATGCGTGTTGCCCAGGATCTATAGACATGGAAGCAGATAGCGGAGGCTTAAGTCCAGGAGTGGACGGATATAGGCTGATGATCATATGATATATTGGAATTGATGATGATATTTTGGAATTTACAGTAGGTACACTAGGATTATGTAAGGATTTTAAGAGGACCGATTGAATTGATCCTCATTGCTGAATAACGAATTTTAGATATCGTTTACTTATGGAGGATACAAGAATTTAAATGGTCAAAGTCGAAAATCCCAACAGCAAAAGACCACAAGGAAGGAGGGATGGCTTGATGCTAATATCTTAGGACAGTTACCTTCACAAATAGGTCATACGACCAAAACTAAGACGAAGAAACAAAATAAGATATTTACTTACGTTTCAATGGAAGCCGCATCTTTTGAGCACCCCAGAGCACCGAGAATA
This sequence comes from Lepidostoma basale, assembly GCA_022606425.2. Classification (NCBI taxonomy): domain Eukaryota; kingdom Metazoa; phylum Arthropoda; class Insecta; order Trichoptera; family Lepidostomatidae; genus Lepidostoma; species Lepidostoma basale. Next base: position 35,336 of record JAHDVF020001536.1, read on the forward strand.
GCAATCTGATCGTTGATCACGTTCGAAGAGAGATATTTAGACCACAAGTAATTAAAGTGAGTTGCGTTTCCATACCGTAGACCAGTACAATATGTATGCTCCCGAAGATTTGCGTTAATACTATTATAAAAAAATCAATAATTAACATAATAGTGATATTTTCTTGCAAAATTATGTAAAACTCCATAATGAATAACCAATACGAATGATGACGTGTTTTGTAGAAGTTTTATTATATTTTATGTGAATGACATGTTACTCCTAAGGCTCAATCGGATAGTTGGCCAATCTAGGGCATTATCAAAATCAATTATTTGACAAGATTTAATAATAGAATTTAAAACTTTTAGAAAACAGATGTTTTCATTAAAATTCTATATATAATCTAATGATTTTACTGAAGTCTCTTGGCGGAATTTAATTTTAAGAAATAATTAAATAAAACGATGTATTTATTAAAGAATTACTAGCTCATTTTGTCTTTACTTCGACAGCGACCGGTTTTGCCACACTAGACATCGTTTTATTTAATTAATATTTACATTTATAATAGTCAGTATTTTAAAATATACATAAACGCGTGTCAATTTTTCTACAATGAATGGTATTTTTTGCTGAAATTGTATCGAATCTATCATTCTGGGCTTATTTACTTACATCTGATTTCCAGACAAGAACCCTTCCAACAGCTCCCTTGAATTCTGAATACAATCCACGTGACCGATAAGGCAAGCGAAATTCAGGAGATTCGAACGGAAGAGTTTGATCAAATGGGAGTCTTCGTCCCGCACTGTAAGTCCTAACGTCTCAACAGCTTTCTTTATCAAGTTTAAGAAATGTGCCTGCAATGAAAACCTGTTGTTACTATGGCAATCGAACAGATCTTTTTGTTGCACTTATTTGAAAAAAAATATGTATTTTCAACACTTTTTTATTAACATTTCTGCCGAAACATGTTTATGAAAAGTGCAAAAAATGTGTTTCGAAAATACAGTGTCTTTCAAAAAATTATTCAAATAATGAATCCAGACCACAAAGTAGGTAATGGCGAATTTAGAAATTTATTCAAAATCGATCCATTTTTTGTATTTTTAATTTTGTTTTTATTTTTCAATTTTTTTTTCGTTTTTTTATCTTGGAGAGCTTCGGCTATTTGCGTAGTAAAATATTTAATACAATATGTATTAATACTGAGAAAAGAAGAATTAAACGCATCATTAAATTAATAAAAGTCGCAGAAACAAAGTACAACTAAATTACTTGATTTAAATGTCTGAGATGTTTTTAGGTCTTAAATCGAGTCACATTTAAGGTAGAATTCGTTTCCGAATTTCAATTAAATTTATTTTCCTAAAATCATAAATATCGGTTTTAGCAGCAAGGATGAAAATTAGTTATTAACACACTAGATGAACATTTTCCATTTGAATAACTATTAGAAAACATTGTATTTTCACAACACTTTTTTTACACTTTACACAATCATGTTTCGGGACACAGACTTCCCTTCTCCAGTGTGTGAATATTAATAGTCAATTGAAAGAGAATCATTACTTAAATATTAAATGACAAGTGAAAAAGTGGAGGGGAGGAAATTTTTAATTCATTTTCTACATTCGGAGTAATGACATTATTCTTGTTTTCCCTGCGGGTATAACCTTAGGAAGATTTGTTCTACTTAGTTTAGTTGCAGTTTTGGAGTCGAAGATCAAAATTAAGTCATCCAAAATCTCCAAATTATGTGTCCGGCCAGGAATCAATGAAAAAATGGGATGATTCATAAAATTTCTAATAAAAGGTGGTCGAAAATACTAATTATACTTGTATTATTTGTGACTAGACTTCAAATTATATTTGTTTGTTTTTTATACCTCGTTATATTTCCAAGATTCTTATGGACCTAGTTAAATAAAACTCATAATAATTAAAAAACCAGAAACGTGAAATATCTTAAAAAATCAAAATATGTATATTTTTATATGTTTAGTTGAAATCCAATAATGTGGGCTACTTCGACCGGTTTCGGCAGCTGGGAGCCCAGAAGATGGAAGATGGAAACGGGTCGAAGACATAATCATTAGTGGTTTTTAACTAAATATATTTTACATAAAAAAAATATTTACAATGAAATTTCATATAATAATATTATTTCTTGTACAATGCATAAGTAATCTGTTAGCTAAATTAAAGATTTTAATTTAAGTGAATAAAATTAAATAAACCGGCATAAAATTAATCGTTATAGTCAATCGCCAGTCGAATTTGATACTATTGTGTAACCCAACACAAAATAATGAAGTTAATTGACTAAAAATTTTGATTTAAAAAAATAACGACATATTTTATCACAGAGCAAATAATGCACGTTATTACATAATGATGATGTCCTCTAAATGCTTGATTTGTAGTCTGGAAAGGTCTAATCTCTAATTAAGCGGATGTTATGATTTGTTGTGAATTATAAAATAGTTTTGTTTTCTTACATCAAGTCTCAACAGGGTGTCTTGAGCATAGGAAAATCTCCTTCTCAAGACGCTGAATGTCGCTATAGCAGCAGACCACGGGGCATAGTCCGATTCCAACTCCAGGAATTGGATTACGTTTAAGGCAGTTCTATAATCTGTCACGTTCTCTTTAGCTAGATTCAGGATATCATCCACGATCTGAAATACATAATTTGCGTTTAGACAATCATCTTGGCGAGTCATGAGCCATAGGGAATGAACATGCTTACATTTCGTTAGCTAAACGGTCATTGGTAATTACAAATTCAACATACATTTAAGTTTTTTTTTTAAATAATATAATAGTAACATTATTATTATTATTATTATTATTATTGTGTTGATTTGCTCTTTACATCATTACAGCGCGAGTCAAATAGATGTAAAGGGTATAGATATCATATTGATTCTCGTAACATTTACTGTCACTTCTTCTCCGGTCTCAATCTAATGATTGGTCTGCAGCAAGGCGACGCATCTCCTCTTCCACTCCGCTCGGTCCTCGGCAACTCTCTTCAACTCAGCATAAGAGGTGCAGCCCATATGTCGGCAAATCTGGTCTAGGTACTCCTGGCGAGGTCGTCCTCTGCCGATCGATCCCTCGACCATTTCCTCCAACATATCATGCATGAATCATTCGTGTCGCAACACATGACCAATCCATCTTGCGCGCCTATCCGCTATGGTGTTCAACATGTGCCTATTCTATTCTCAACTCTGCTGAGAACCTCCTCATTTGTAATGTGGTCCCTCCATGAAACATGAGCAATTCGTCGGTAGGTTCACATCTCAAATGCCTCCAGCCTTTTGGGTTTTCTTTCGCCCAGGCACCAAGTCTCGCAGCCGTACAGTAAAACACTCCACACCAATGTTTTTATAAGTTGTTTTTAGAGGTTTAGGTCTATGTTGTTGCACTCGAATATTTTAGATTTTTTGTTGAAGGCAAGTTTAGCCTGGTGGATACGACTATCGACGTCTTTCTTTGATCGACCATCCCATGTAATGCTGCTCCCCAGGTAAACAAAAGACTTTACGTTCTTGATCGAAGTTCCAGCAATCTCTATATTTATTTGGCGCTCATCTCTACCCACGGTCAATAGTTTTGTAATGATGTAAAGACTGTCACGTGAATTCTATTATGTACCAGACCAAAGACAGTGCGACAATTACATTGCTATTGCAGGGAATCGAACCCGGGACCTTTGGTGTGGCAGTCATAGCACTTACCACTCGGCCACGAAGGTCGTCGTTGGGTAAAAAACGAGTTATAACGTTTCCTGTAGACGATTTGTTAACACAATGTCTGCGGGGAAATTCGCTCTCTAACCACAAAAATGATATTTATACTCGCCGGTCGAATTACAAGTCTAGTAAGTATACTATTCATTTTATTTTTATTTTTCGAACCAACCGGTTTCGTTAGGGTAAAAAACGAGTTAAAAAAAAAAGTTTGTTAATTAACCCTGACATGCTCCAGTGAAAACGAAACCGGTTTGTTTGAAAAAAAAACAAATGAAGGGTTAATTGTATCTCAATAGAGACGAAGAGGTAATAAGTTTCCAAAAAAAAAATATTAAAGATACAATTAATCCTTAAAAATGATTTACCCGCAATGGGTAAAAATCCAGTATTTGTATACATTCAAAAATAAATTGTACGAATAAAGGGGTTTAAAAACAAAGTATTCAAGTGTCTTAAATTATTTTCATTAATGCCACACCACAAATTAAGTACTTCATACGAAACTAACAATAAGTTTCTAAATTTTTATTAAATTCAATGAACTCTTATATACTAACGGATACTCGTTCGATTCTCACTACATTTATTAAAGCCTTAGCCCGCGAAACATGATGACCTTCGTGGCCGAGTGGCAAGTGCTATGACTGCCACACCGAAGGACCTGAGTTCGATTCCGCGCGATCGTCACCTGAGAGTAAGAGGGTTCCAACTAACAAAATTTCACATTAGGCTTTTTTTCTTGAAAGGGGTCTAACTAACCTTATCCATACGTACAATTAAAAAAAACATGTTATAGTATCGTCATTTTGATGTTACGAAAAGAATCATCTGATCATTCAAAACACACGATTCATTGAAGGAGGATTCGTTTACACTTAGAACCTTATTATTCCAACTGCCGCTTGTGAAAATTTACACGCTTCTCGGTAAAAGAGTTTCATCTGATTCAGATAGAACCCTGTTATTCCAAGATACACACCCGAAATCAACAAAACTTTGACTTCATTTTTCTCAGCTTTTTATTTTTGACAGTTGGAACTTTCTTACTCTCAGGTGACGCGATGGTAGTGTGATTGACACACTGTCTTTGGTCTGGTGTAGAATTCACGTGACAATTAAATGGTGATAGATTATCTACCTATCTAGCTGTACCATTTACATCGAGTTGGCTTGCGCTGTAATGATGCGAAAAGCTATTCAACAAAATATTTATTTATTTATTTAGACAAACAATAGTAAAACTGTATTCCCATGAGTATAATACTCATTATGGGTATTCAAATCAATTCCATAAAATAAATAAAACTTTCGTTTTCCTCAAAGCAAAATACTTATTTTTTGTTTTGAATGTATACAAATACTTGTAGACAAATACTGGATTTTACCCATTGCGGGTTAATCATTATTTTAAAGGATTAATTGTATCTCAATAGAGACGAAGATGTAAATTGTTTTGGAAACAGAATATGGTGGTCGAGGCGTTTACAGGACTAATCTTAATAGATGGCTACATCTAATCTTAATAGATGGCGCTAGTGTAGATTGAATTAAAATATGTGAAGTGTTTCTCAATATACTAGCATATATACATCTTTTAAAAATTTGTCAGACGTGGTGGTCGTAAGACGGGCGGAATGGGGAATGTTGTTAACATAAAGCGATCGCTTAACCCAACCAATGCCAGGTCATAAGTCATGTAAACGCCTCGATCACCATATTCTGTTTCCAGAGCAATTTACATCTTCGTCTCTATTGAGATACAAGTAATCCTTAAAAAATAAAATGCTTATTTAATAAGGATTAATTGTATCTCAATAGAGATGTAAATTGTTTTCGGGGAACAGGATATGGTGACATAGGCGCTTACAGAAATTATGACCTGTCATTGGTTGGGTTGAGCGATCGCTTTATGTTTAACAACATTCCCCATTCCGCCCTTCTTACGACTACCACGTCTGACAAATTTTTGGAAGTTGTATATATGCTAGAATGCTGCGCCTAACTTCACACATTTTAGTTCACTTTACACTAGCGTCATCTATTAAGATTGGGAAGCATTAAGAAAATCTTTATTAATGCACTGTGAAAAGGTCAGCAAATCATATAGAACTAGATTACGCCTGGAGATGTCTCTCCAATTTTTATGCCTTTAACTTGTGCCGTTGCGGATAAATTATTTTTTTATAAGGATTAATTGTACAATTTATTCTTCTTCTTCTTCTTCCTCAGCCTATTCCTGTCCACTCCTAGACAAAGGTCTCCTACATTTGCTTCTATGTCATTCTGTCCTGTGCAGACTGCATCCAGGTTCTTCCTACGTGTCTGTTTAGATCATCCTTCCACCGTAGTTGCGGTCGCTCTGCACTTCTTTTCGCCGCCCAAGGTCTCCAAGTCAGCAGTCTTCTTGGCCATTTTTCATCTGGGCTTCTGGCTAAGTGACCCGCCCATTGCTATTTTAGAGTCGCCACCCGATGGATGATGTCAGTGACCTTTGTTTTTTCTCTCACCGTATCGTTTCTGACTCTGTCTCTTAGACTTATTCCTAACATGGCTCTTTCCATGGTTCTTTCGGTCACTCACAGTTTCTCGGCACATTTTTTGGACAATTTAACAGTTTCAAGACCATAAGTACCAACTGGCAGAACCCAGATATCCTTTAATTTTTTATTCTTTATTATTTATAATTTATCCTTATAAAAAAATAATTTATCAGCAATTGGTAAAATCCTGTATTTGTCTACAAGAATTTGTGTACATTCAAAATGTTACTTTTTTTATATTTCCTATACTGAATTGTCCTGGTGAGATGAACAGGGAAATTTATTCGCTGGATGTAGACACTCCGGGTTGGATATTTTTTTCTCACCTGTGCTCTGTTTAGCCGGTGAATAGTTTCCCTTGAGGCTCCATTCAGCGCTGTAGCTAACTTTCCCCATGACACACTATCGTAGTTGACTCGATAGAAACCTGCATGTAAAAATGTTTCATGGTTTAATCATTAATCAGAGGCAAGGAACTAGAAATAGAGGAAGACCGAGGAAAACATGAATAAAATATCAAAAATTAAATGTCTTAACAACTTTGCAAAGCATTCTTCAAAATAACTACAACATGAAGATGAATAAAGACAATACAAAGCTCCTGACTGTAGGCCGAACGCAACATCAGATGAGAGAGTGATGTCAGGAGTTCGAGGAGAAAATAATGTAATCAAATAATATAGACCTAAAACTGAGAATACTCCTCATCAAGACCTATGTATGGAGTATCTTGATGTACGGCTGCGAGACATGGTGCCTATCCGAAAGAGATAAACGGAGACTAAAGGCTTTTGAGATGTGGTCCTATAGAAGACTATTAGGAATTTTATGGGGAGACCACATCACAAATGAGGAGGTTCTTCAAAGAATCGAAGGAATAAGGCACCTGCTCAGGACCTTGTCCGAAAAGCGTGCAAGATGGATCGGCCATGTAATACGTCAAGAAGGTCTCTTGCATTCCATAATGGAGGGTATGACCGAGGGGACAAACTCTAGGGGACGCCCACGCCGAGAGTACCTGGAGGACCTGTTGGTGAACATGCGCTGCTCATCATATGCAGATTTCAAAAGAGCCGCACAAGACAGGGAAGAATGTAAGAGAAGATTAAGAGAAATTGCTGCAAACCAGTCTCAGAATTGAATCTTTCTTACTAAAACTAACATGTGAGGAGTCGGAGAAAGCGACGTATGTGCATGAAACTATGTAATGAATAAATTTTGAAGAAATGAGAGAAGTGTGTCATGAACGAACAGTGTGATGCTCCATTATTTCTGCCAACCCGTACGGGGAAACGATTTTACTTTGAAATACTTCATTGTATTGTATCTAAACATAGTTTTAATTTTTTTTTATCCATTGATCGGTTTCGATATTTTCAAAATATCTTCATCATCATTAATATAACGTAAAATTTTGAAATCAGAGAGATGACTTTATTTATTTATTTTACATGATTAGATATAGTACCTACACAGGAATATTTGACAAAAAAATTATGGTCAGTACTTGTCACACTAGGCATGGCCTGTATCGTGCAAACTACATAATTAGAGTACTCGCTTGTACTCGCTTCGGCAGTACATATACTAAAAATTGGAACGATACAGAGAAGATTAGCATGGCCCCTGCGCAAGGATGACACGCAAAATCGTGAAGCGTTCCACATTTAATGACGACCTTCGTGGCAGAGTGGTTACAAGCTCTGACTTCCATGCCGAAGGTCCTGGGTTCGATTCCCGGTGATGGCAGTGTGATTGTCACACTGTCTTTGGTCTGGTGTAGAATTCAAGTGACAATAAAATGGCGATAGATTGGCTACCTATCACATGTCACGAGAATCAATATAATAGCTAAAAAAATAATAATTGTATACAGTAATTGGGTCCAAAACGACCTGTTGTGTACATAAAAAAAAAAAAAAAAAAAAATACTCGATGAGCGAGGCTGACGAAAGGGTGACGCTGCGCCCTATAACAGCCCTGGGTATATGGTGGAAACCCCTTTCTCTATGCTAATAAAACATATAAAATTACAAAATTCTGTTATCGTTGCATGTCTTCAAATAGTCCCTTGACGGTGAATTGATCCCTCGCAATGACATTTTTTTACAACATTTTAAGACGAACATTGATTTGCATTAATTCGTCTTTTTCTAGTGCCGTGTCAGGTATCCCTAACGTTTACGATCACTTCAGCAAAACCATTTCTTTCCTGCGCCACTTTGAACAGGTTCTCAACTCTGCTCATTCCTGTCCCATCTCCTATATTCCGCAGGCAAAACAACTGCCTTCTGGCAACCCCACAATGTCCTTCTATTTTTACCATGATTATCAGCCGAAGAGGGTGGTATTTTTCTCCCCTTAGCACATGACCCAAATATGAGAAAAATTGATTTATTACTTGTGTACATACCTGTCTGCTTTGTATTAAAGATGACCCAATCTCGACCATTCCCCACGCTCGTTATGGATCCTGTCTTTTCACTCATAATTGATTTTGGTTTTGAGTTCTCAAAATCAGGCTGCTGACTTGTAGTGTAAGTTAACGGAATGTGGTATAACGTGTCAGGAGTTACTTCGCCATATAACACCATCCGAGTCTGTAATATAATTTGATGACACATCACTTTTTCATGTATTAACACCAAAGTTTTGAGTTTTTTTTTATGTACAATGAAACAAACCATCAGGCCGTTCTTTCGCAGGGGTGAGCAAAGAGAATGGACTGCCATACTGCCTAGTCCTGACACACCTCTCTACCTTCCTCCACATTCATACTTCTAACGTGACCAACCTTTAAAATTGGATTAATTTGGTCATGCCATAGTCTACCTTGACTCCATACTCCATTTACATCGATAACGTATACTTTTTTAACCATTCTTTCTTCACCCGTGCGCTCAATATGTCCAAACCATCGCAGCGATCCTTTCATCATTTTGTTCATAATACCTTATTCCGCTCTACACCCCTTTCTAATGTCAGCATTTGAAACTCTGTCGTACATCGTTCTACGACACATACGTCTTAGAGACCTCATCCCTGCCACATTTATTCTGCTCTCATCCTTCGTCTACCAATTCCATGCTTCGCTTCTATAAATTAGAGTAGAGACCAGAACTCCACTGTGAACGGTCATTTTCGCTTTCATTTCTAATAACTATTTTTAAAGCTTCATTCATTTTGTTACCCGCACTAACCCTTATTTCGACGTCACTATCCGTTCGGCCCTTCGCTGTGAACATGCTAACTAAATACAAAAATTCACTCACCCGCTCCAATTTCTCTTCGTTTTACAAACTGTAATTTGATCTTCCCTTTCAAAAATTATCACTTTTGACTTTCCCACATTCATCATAAAATCGTTTGACTTGCATTCTCGACACCAAGACTTTGTCCGCACGTAATGCGTAATAAATTTACGTCATTCAAATTTTAAGAATGTTGCGACAGTTGTTTCTCCAACGGATGTTGGCATCATCGGTTGTTACAAACAACTTTGTTTGAAGCTGTTTGTAACACCTGATGATGCCAACATCGTTTGGCGCAATAACTGTCGCAACATTATCAAAAAGTGAATAAAAAATTGTGATATTATTACAGAGTTATAAACATTAACAATATTTTTTTTATTTTGTGTATACAATATTAAAACTATAATGAAAAAGCGCTTCTGTGTCCCCAAATATGTATTAATAATATTATTAAAATATTCGTTCACAATGGAGTTCTGGTTCCAACCCTTATGTATGGAAGCGAAGCATGGAACTGGCAGAAGAAAGATGAGAGCAGAATAAATGCGGTAGAGATGAGGTCCCTAAGACGTATGTGTGGTAGAACGATGTACGACAGAATCTCAAATGCTGATATTAGGAAGGAGTGTAGAGCGAAAGAAGGTATTATGAACAAAATTATGAAAGGTTCGCTTCGTTGGTTCGGACATATGGAGCGCATGGGTGAAGAAAGAATGGTTAAAAAAGTATACGTTAACAATGTAAATGGAGTAAGGAGTCGAGGTAGACCGAGGAAAACATGGCATGACCAAATTAATCAAATATTAAAATTTGGTCATGTCAGAAGCCGGAAGAATCGACGTGCGTGTATGACTCGATGTATGAATGTGGAGGAAGCTAGAGTGGTGTGCCAGGATAGAGTAGTGTGGCGGTTCATTCTCTCTGCTTACCCCTGCGGGAAAACGGCGTGATGGTTTGTTGTTGTTGTTGTAATATTTTAATTAATTTGTATTTTAAATAAAATTTTGATTTTAAAAGTAAAAACAATATTTTCAATTACTTAATAAAAATTAAAACATCAGTTTTCCAGAAGTTTTATTATATTTTAAGGGAATGACATGTTTCACCCTTTAAAGACATTATCAAATACCAAGATCACCTTAGAAGGGCGAAACAAGTCATTCCCACAAAAAGAAAACTGATGTTTTCATTCGCATTAATTATTTAATATGGAGTTTTACATAATTGTTCAAGAAACAATATATAATATTGTTCAGATAATCAAATGATTTTACTGAAATCTCTTGATGGAAGTTCATTTTAAATAATAATTAAATAAAACGACGTTTTTTAACTTTTAAAAACAACCATACATTTAACCCAACCGAAAACGCTAAAATCTTACATAAATGCCCGAAAAGTAAAAAACTAGACAAATTAGAAATTCTAGAAATAAATAGGCTAAAATATAATACCTCTGACCAAGTAGTTCTTAATAATCAACTACTGTTTGTGCACTCCCCGTTGCTATACCCCATATAAATAAATAAAAAATATTCCTGGAATCGATTACTGCCCAAAATGTGTTTTTGATTGATTCCAGACCCTAGCAGCTATATGGATGGGGAAAACCGAATAAGGCGATGCCAACCTTACGGACCAAGAACTACAACATATAATATTTAAATTCAGTAATAATTAAAACAAAATTACCATTTATTTAAACATTATATATGAATATGTTAGAGATAATAAAAATTAAACCCCATTGTATTAAATACGAACCTCTAAGAATACCTGTAATACCAATAGTTAAATTCAGAAAATTTTACATAAATATTTGAAGATTATTTTTGTATAGAATCATGTTTACCACCCCTGATCTGTATGTATATAAAGGACTAAGTTTACAATAATGTTACCAGTCTGTCGATGCCAGCGAGCCTGGCGAAACCGGTCGCTGTCTAAATAAAGACAAAAGTGGAAGTAGTTAAAAAACATCGTTTTATTTAATTATTATTTAATATTGTTCAATTTTAATCCGCAACACAAAGTAATGGTAAATATAGAATAAATAAAATTTTATTTTGTGTGTAGTCTAAAGTCTCTTTCTAAATTATGCCATCGTAAACGATCAAACAGCTTCGCGATCGACATGTTGGCAACCTCTGCCCAGGACTAAATACCCTAATATTGATAATGTTATGAAATGAATATATTATATAAATAATTAATACGAATGAAAACGTCTGTTGTCTAGAAGTTTTATTATAATTTATGGGTAATTACATTTTTCGCCTGTTTAAACCGTTATCAATAGTAGCGTAAATCAAACGCTTTGTTTTTATACGCGACATAATGGAGCATAGTACGGAATTGTACCGTAACGTATTCTGCTCCATTAATTCGTGTCTAAAAATAACAACGCGTTTGATTTTCGCTACTTTTAATAATGCCATAGACAGGCGAAACATGTAAGTTCCATAATTAATATAGGTAATAATAAAAATTATAGAAAACAGGCGTTTTCATCCATAATACTTATCCGTAATACTACTTATTATAATAACTTACTTGCGAGAGGGTAGCCGCTCCAGTATTGTAGTCGATGGTTACTTGGAGAACCGGATATCCCGATTGCGAGGTCCATGAAGACATTACTGTGATTACATCAGAGCCAGGGTAGCTGGAGAGACTTCCGTCGGTTGTAGCCATGACCTGCAGAGCCGAGAAAAGGTCTATTGGCTGGGCCGTTGAGAATTCCCTGAAATGTTACCATGTTACTAACGAATGAAAACGTCTGTTCTCTAAAAGTTTTATTATCAAATGTTTAATAACACGACATTTGATAATGCCCTAGAAAGGCGAAATATGTCATTCACAAAAAAATTAATGAAACTTTTAGAAAACAGACGTTTTCATTAGTATTAATTCAGTAAGTGAAGTATTATATTATAACTTATTTCTCCTTTATTATTCTCTACTTAGACTCTTTTCTTGCCTATTTTTTGAGATCATTCGGCATACGTATATGCTAGTTTTTTTAATTTAATTATAGAAAACAATTTGATAATATTATAGATATGGTATCACTTACGCATTCCTCATTTATTTAGAAAGACCTGTATAAAAAATATTTCATGTTAACATGTATGAGAAACGATTCTAAAAGTCAAATATGACATCATTATCATCAGCCATTAGTATTCTTGTGTTAGACATAGACCTCCATTCCCGACCTCCACAACTGTCCATCTCTCACCACTTTGTACCATTGACCTCCTGCCATTTGTTTTATGTCATCAGACCATCTTGCTTGTGATCTGCCCGGGTTGCTGTGGCCGGTTATCGGTCGCCACTCCAGGGTGCGTTTGGTCTATTAATCATCCGTTGTCTCTATATGGGCTTTGGTCCTTTCTCTGATCCATTCACTTCGTTTCCTGTTTTGCAGACTGATGTTCAACATCCTTCTCCCCATTACCCGCTGGATCACTAGGAGTTTATGTACTGTTATTTTTGTAAACATAATTGTTTTAAATCAGTATGTCAGTACTGGGACGATGCATATGAATGGTTGAATCAAATAAGGCACTAAGTACCACAGCCATCAATTTGAGGAAATAAAGAAAATGTGAATAATAATGTCAGTAGAAAGTTTTTATATGATTTTTTTTTAAGAAATCATTAAAGCATATACTAATTTAATTTTCTTCATTAATACCAAAACTGAAAGCATTTTATTTTTCTTTTTATTAACATTTAAAAGCGAAAAAATTGTCGAGTCCTAAGTTCCAAGCGTAGTTTCCTATGAACGGCACTAAGTCCCTCGCAGTTGTAGTTTGTCAGGGCTAAGTACCACGCGCATTCTTAAATATCAAACATCACTAGTGATGTGCCGGTTTCGTTCAAAACTAAAAAGGTATTATTTAAATATATTTATAAATAATCTCTTGTTAACATCATATTTATTTTTATTATCATTATTCAGTTATTTATGATAAACTCAAACTTATGATAAATGGTTAATGATTTTGTTTCACCCTCTTCTTGTCCCTCCGCTAACTAAGCGTTCCAGAAATTCTCGGAATCATCTCAGGTCATTTCTGTTCGCGTACAATTTTTTTACAAATAAAATTACAACTTAATATTTAAATACGAGTACTTGTATAATTAGCCTAACCACACCGTAAGACTTTATATTATACCGTGAAGGCCAATCAAACAGTTCCATTAACATAATATGTCTACTATATTTTTATTTTCGTCTGGACTTGAGAATATAAAATATTTAAATTCTTCCACGAGAATCTGCATAAAACCAAATATGGATATAATGCACCTATACCCAAAATGACTAGACATGCAAACTCTTGTTAAGTCTTAGATTTTTTTGGAATATACCTCAAGTCTTCTCGGTCTAAAGCATCGACCCCCACCAAACCCATAATTTCTGCAAACCAGTTCAAGTTTATACTATTTATTGTCACTACCGTGTAACCTTTCCACAATAAAATAAAATACGTCATCAGTCAATTGGTAGTCGTGTTCATATTGCTCACCTCTAGTGTACCTCACGTCACCTTTGGAGAGTATCTTGTATTCCTAATGTCGAACCATCTCTCATGCGTTCCTGGTATTATATATATAAATCCTTCTTTAATGATCTTATAAAAATTGATTATTGTTAAACTTACTTTGTTTTAAGATAACTCGCTAAGGCTTTCTGGAATGTCAAGGTGCCTATCAAGTTCTCAATCATGGTGATGACGGAAGCCCCTTTATTGTAGGAGATGCTACCGAAGTGACCGCTAATTTGTTGAGGAGTGTTGATGTCTGGGTTTGTAAGAGGTGCCGAGTGGACTGAAGTGTCAGCGATGAAAGCCGTGTGGAGCTGAGCCGGAATGAATTGAACATTCATCTCCAAATTCTCAACCTGAAAACGTGAAATTCAATATGGTAAAAACAATACTTATTTATGTGTTGGATATGCAAAACTATATAATAAAAACTGTGTCAATGATAACATAATACATACATAAATCATTTCGGACAATAACTCGCTTAAGACGTTATACTCTAAGGTATAAATTTATGAAATGCCTTTAAAGAGTATACACATCGCACGCTTAATAATAAACTGACCGATTATGGTTTAGGTCATAATTGAGTTAACATTAGAAAGAGGCTTGTTTTAACGCTATCCATCTATTTTTCACAATGTTAACGATATCCATTCGTACGTACGATAATCGTTCACAATGTTAACGCTATCCATTCGTACGTGTTTTTCGACTGTTTTTGTTAAAACACCGACACATGTCAGATTGAGCCAAACTTGGTTTTTTGAGTTAAGGAAGTGTTGTATTAAGCGTGCGACATATGGAATCAAAAACCGTACTTAGAACCAATCTCAGAATTACAGAGATTTTATTAATTATAAGTATGTATATTTAGATGAATTGAAAAGAATGTTGTTCAAATTTCACAAAGGTTAAATATGGCTATATAAGTCAGCAAAATATTTTTTTGAAATCCCAGCAACCTATGAATCGTATGCTGACTGTTGATGATATACCTGTGGAGTAAGTAATGAGTTTCAGATATTTAGGAGTAGAGATATGCAGCCATAATGACCTTTATACCGAAGTACTACAACAAGTCAATCAATCAATCAATCAAATCAGTTTATTAACTCAATAGACATTACAAACAGGAAAATATTTAAGGCATCTATTAAGTACATGTAAGATATTATTATAATACAACAAAGTACCAGGAACGCATTAGAGATGGTTCGACATTAGGAAGACAAGATACTTTCTAAAGTCAATAGTATTTGCCCCCTGAACGTACTTTCACTAACATGAAAGACGTCGATCTCCGAGGAGACCGCGTTCAGCAGACTAATTGCTCTTCCCACCGGTGTCACCATAGGTAGATTGGTTCTGGCGGCCGGTAGGTAAAACAATCTGTGCTGTCGCTGTCGGAGATATCTATCGGGGACAAAAAGACCAACATCCTCCAGTACGGCCGAGTTCTCAAAGTATCCCCTAATTATCCTGAAGACATGGGTTATAAGATGTCCATCTCTTCGAAGCTGTAAAGAATTGGCTCCGAGCATTCCCAGAATAAATGCCGTGGGATAGAGCCACGGATAACTACCATACTCCCTCATGTAGAGATACCTCAGAAATTTTTCTGAACCCTCTCCAGCATAACGGAATATCTCGCCTCGTGAGGACTCCATATCACAGAACCACTCTCGAGCCTGCTCCGAACCAATGCGTTGTATAGGACTCTGAGCACATTGGGATCCCTGAAAACCCTTCCGGTCCGGACGATGAACCCCAACATCCTCAGAGA